>OMLF01016568.1:72032-93325 GCA_900302615.1 Holocentrus rufus | reverse complement strand
CCACACACACTCCCCTCTGCCAAGAGATGGAGCAGTTTTAATAGAGCATTCCAGTAAATATAAAGTGGATGCAGGGTCCAGACGTCTTTTGAGCCAGGAAGTCAAACAACAGAGCATAGTGAAGGGAAGAGAAGACCTGCTTTTTGTGTGCATGTGTGTATGTGAGTGTGCGCGTGTACCCATGCTGCTGGCTGGATGTCTGTTTGTGACTGTGAAAGCCCACCCCCCATCCCCACCTCAGCCTTTCCTTCACAACCAGGTGGCACCCAGATGCCAGAATACTGCTATAAACGCATGTCCATTAACTGGGAAAGACCATGGAAAAGAATGTGCGGTTGCTACCTGTGCCGTTCACTACTACAGGTCCAGCTAGTGTTTGTTGTGACACCTGAGTTTGACTGCGATTGCATCACTGAGTTTAATTTTTAAATATTGGACACTACTAGCAAATAAGAAAAGCCATGATGTGTTGTCATTTTTGACTTTAATGGCTTAGTAGCACAGAGTTTCATCTCATCTTTGTTGCCTCTGTAAATGAAAGTTACAGTGAAGTGAAAAATGACTTTCTCACTTTGTTTGCTATTCTCCATAAACTCCTACTTTTTTCCTTTTTATATCAAAACCCCTATACTTTTACATAATGGAAGATGGCATCTTTTGGGGGCTACTTCATAATGTAGCAGTAGGTCTATAAAAATAACATCAAACAACAATAACATCATATTTTTTGGCAACACCCCTTCCCATCATACAAAACCTACAACTTCAGAGTGATACAAAGGGTATACAAGCCTGTTGTTGACTCTCAGTTTGGTTGCTTACTAACTCCTTGTTCTTTCTCCCTCTACTCCCACCCCTTGTTTTCCATTTGTTGTACCATTTTCCCTCATTTATATATTTTTTTCTTTCTTTTTCCACAGCCTGTACCTGTTTAAGCTGGGTCTGGCCCCACAGATCCAGGACCTCTATGGAAAAGTAGATTTTACTGGTAAGAGTGAGCCTGAATAACCTCGGACCATGAGTCAGCCTTTTTTCCCTCTTCTGTCTTTGTTAGCCAGTCATGTCTTCTAAGTTGTTCGAAATATCATCCCTTTTGCACAATTCACAGAAAGCGTAGGGGGAAATGAGAGAGAAGACAAGGAAATACTTCAGTTTGTTCAATTTGTTTGCTTCCTGAAACCAGAATGGTAGGGCTGAGAGCAAAGAACAGGGAGGGGTTTTCAGCAGGCACTGGTGTGGAAGAGCTGCTGGCAATGTGAAAGCCATTAGTAACTGTGAGAGCTTTTCCTGTCGTTTGAGTTCCCGCTCAGCCCCCAGTCCCAGAGCCAGAGTCGGGGATCTGATTATCACACACAAGCCAGGAACAGTCTGTCTTTCCCGCTGTAGGCCCCAGTCCCTCACTTCCCTAACCCAGCCCCCATCTACAAGCCCAGCTTGCACCCCCTCCTTTTTTCACTGCTGTGATCCATGGATCTCTTCCTTCTCCTCTATCTTCTTTCTCTCAGAGGAGGAGATCAACAACATGAAGAGTGAGCTGGAAAAATATGGAATCCAGATGCCCGCCTTCAGCAAGATTGGCGGGATCCTGGCCAATGAGCTCTCAGTGGATGAAGCTGCATGTGAGAAGGGTTCAGATATCACAGGGAGTGGGTGGGACTAAAGGGCATGTCAGAATCCCATACCTGGGTATTATATAGTTTAGTTGATTCTCTTGTTATCACTCTGTCATACATAATTAAACAAATAAGTCTCCTTAAAATGATCATTTAGAAAGAGATCTTTTAAACTAGTATTTTACTATCCATCCCATTTTATCCAGTGAAAGCTATTTATATAAATCCAGATCCCTTACCAGTTTCCTCTTCCAATTTCAGTACATGCTGCTGTAATAGCCATCAATGACGCCATTGACCATGGAGTACCTGAAGGCACCATGGCTGCAATGCAGAACCCTAATGCCATGCTGGTCAACCTGGATCCCAGCTCTGCCCAGCACTATCATGACACACTCTACCAGGCCAAGGGAGAGAAGGTGGCCAACTCTCGCAAACGGGTACGAAAACTCATACCTCATTACCAGTGGATCATTGTGTGTGGTGAATGCTGTGCCAGGTTTCACAGTGTGCCCTAGAGGGACAAAATTGCCCTTGAATGTTCATGAAATGTAGATAAAATTGAATGGGCCAAAAATGTTCCTGATCTTGAGGGGTAACCAGTTTTTGTACACATTTGTTGAGTTGTCCAATCCAATATTCACACGTAAACAAGAATGTTATCACTTGTGGGCCACTGTAGATGATTTATGGGATGCTATGACTGAGGGGGTTTGTTCAGTGCAAGAAAAATAAGCAGTTTATGATGATCAGTATGCAGCCTGCAGCAGTAGAAAATTTGGCACCACACATTTAGCAGTAAAAGAAAATACCTACAACACACACCAAATTGTAAAAAACTGAACAATCTAGGTGTGGAAGATGAAATGGTTGTGTAAAGAGAGGGGAAAGCTGCAGAAACCTTTTCTGTAAGGCTTGCCTGTAGTGTAGGATATGTGATATATTATGTTTTAAAATAAATCAAATTGTACAGGTACAAATGGACTGTTAATTTTCCAAAAGAAATTTTCCCAGAAAAGGACCAAAATACCCCTAAAAGTCAGACCAGGGAGACAAGAAGTCCTCTGGAAAAAAAGTTGAATTCCTTGCCCTGGTGTGTATATATTATTACCGTAAGTAGGAGTAATATGTAATGCTGTTGTGTCCTGTTTGCTGCTGGTCTCATTCGGAGCAGCTAGTAGAGAATGCCGACGCAGAGAGAGACGTCTACGATGAGCTTCTGACCCAGGCTGAGATCCAGGGCAACGTCAACAAAGTCAACTGTAAGTCAAGCGAACACACACATGATTTTCTTTCCTCAAAATGAGTGGCTCTGATAGTGCGGTAGCTCTATTCGGATGTTGTTAACTGTCAATGCTTCCTTGACAGTGAGCAACGCCCTGTGTGCCGCGGAGCAGGCCTTGCTGGGTGGTGACGAGGACAAGTTATTTGAGGCACTTAAGGCTATGGGCATACAGAACCTGCAGGCCAAGAACAAGGGCTGGTACCTCAAACAGCTGCTGGCTGACCGTGAGGGAAAAGAACAGGTAAGAACCTCTTACATACACTGAAGTCATTTCCCAGGCTTTGATGTCTTGAGGATATACAAGCCAAATAAATTTTCATTCTTCTGCTTCTCCAGTTTTCTTATTACTGTCTCCCCCTTATTTCTTCCTTGTAAGACCTCTCCAGGAGAAGCCTTGAGTAAAGACGAGTTGCAAAGTGGAGTAGACGTGGCCAATGACATCGCAGAGGGCTATCTAAAGAGTACGTTCGTAGAACTTCTCACATGGGTCTCAGAATTCTCTCAAGATCTTCACTATTCCTCCCCTACCTGTATCTGTATTTCTTACACTTCTGCATCTGCTGTGTGTGTAGTGTTGCAGGCAGTGGAGCGCATCAATGCTGCCATCAGGGCAGGTGTGCCAGAGAAGACAGTGGAGGAGCTGATGAACCCTGATGCCCAGCTGCCTGAGGTGTACCCCAACGCCGCAGATCTCTACCAGAGAGAACTATCCAGCCTACAGCAGCAAAGCCCTGAGGTACCCAGGAAGACTCATATATAAATACCTACCTGCTAACCCACCCTGTGCATCGCATCGTTACTGGCATAAATACATCTGGCATTTGAGGGACAGTTGACCTCAAAAGGAAAATTTTACCATTACCTGTTTGGTATGTCATTCAGAGCTACATGTAAAGGAAGCTAGATGAAGTTAGATGACAATAACTGATCAACACACATGTTCAGCGGTTATAGTTCCTACCATCTATAATTCCTACTCATCCTCATTCTAAAATGACCCTCGTTTTTTTTAAAAACAATTCCAAGACGTATATTTCAAATACACATGATACATTACAGGCAGCTTCGGAGTTGCTGTAAGGTTTATTTTTTCACTTTGACGGAGCTAGATCTGCTGACTCCCATAGACTTCGAGTCATTATGCTAACTGAACATGAAACCATCAGAACCAAAGCAATGGACATACAGAAGTAAAAATGGTATTGAACATCTTGTCTCACTCTGGGTAAGTCAGCAAAAGGGGATATTGCCAAAATGTTAGAGTATTCCTTTAAGTTCTTATACCCATCAAACACATCGTGATTTAGCAACTGATTTTTGACAGGGTTTTGAAGTGCACCTTAAGGCCTCCAGAACGGGGAAATGGGCTGATTCTGTTTACGACTATAGACAGTGGAAAACTTGCTGTACTAGCTTGTACTGTCCAACCCCCTCTGTCGGCTGGCCCCTTGTAAACAGGATCAACCCATTTCCTTCTTTCGGCTGTGGTGGAGGAGATAATGATAGAATTTTCATTGGGGCTTGAACAGTTTTTCAAAGGCACAATGAAATTGAAAATTACTTTTTTTGTCTTGCTAGCTAATTCTCCATCAATATGTGCACTTACTTAACAGTAAATCCGCCATGAATTACACATTTCTATTTTTATATCTTTATTTCTTCCGTTATGTTTTTACAGTATAAAAAACAGTACACAGTATTTTTAGCGGTGACCTCATGGCCTACCAGCAGGCGTACATGATAATTAAATTTTACCATCAAGTGACAGGAATGGCAACATGGGTGTTCACCCCCAAAAAATACTATTTCATTTTCCCTTTGACATCATGGGTTTTTCCCATTGGCTGGAATTTATTCATTTACAAGAATCTAGATTTTTGGACTTCTTAAGATGATGCTGAAAGCATTTCACCATGGATGGCTTCACCAAGTACACCAAGTAGCTTCCAGTTGTTCCATGATGTCCTGCTTCAATCTGAAATACGTCAGATTATGGAAGCAAAAAACCTTGTGGTGTCCCTGTGACTTTGATGTTTTGCTTCTAATTATGTCCATTGGCAGCTTGACATATGAGGTACATTTGTGTCCTGTGTCCTGCAGGGCTCTTTGTCCCACCCAGAGTTGCTGGTTGCCGTGGAGATGCTGTCATCAGTGGTTCTGATGAATGCAGCATTGGATGTTGGAGACAGAGCCGCCCTCTGGAAACAGCTGTCCAGCTCCGTCACTGGACTTAGTAATGTGGAGGATGAATATGCACAGAGGTAGGAACGCTCAGCAGGTATCCGTTACGCCTTATGTGAGTACTGTGTGAGGTTTTGGTCAGGACTTCTGGATTGGATGGGGTGTTGATGAAGTATTCATGTGTTTCTCAGGTACATGGATGAACTGATGCGTCTGAAGGCAGCAGCCAGAGAGGAGGGCTGCGACTATCTGACCTGGAACGATATTCAAGCGTGCATAGACCAGGTCAACCTGACTGTGCAGGAAGAGCATGAACGTGAGGCGCAAGCACACGCACACATACCCCTGAGGACTAAACCACAACATGAACCTATTGAAAACCCTAACCCTATGCCTGCCTGCCCATGTCTTTACAGGAATTGCAGCCATCGGCCTCATCAATGAGGCTCTGGATGAGGGCGATCCCATGAAGACCTTGGCCGCTCTCCAGAACTCCTCAGCCAAACTCACAGATGTAGACCCCTCCATAGCCCAGCACTACTACGATAAGCTCTTAGAAGCCCGCAGAGAGAAGGCTCATGTAAGACACACACACACACACACACACACACACACAAACACACTTAAATCTGCAGCTAGCACCACTGTACTTCTTTGGCTGATGAATCCCTGATATGGGTTCTTTCTTAAATGTGGCATATTTTTGCTGGGATGCACTTAAATGATCAAAGTGCCATCAACCAACAACGTGGTCAGAGATAGTACTGAAACGATTAGTCAGTTAATCGATTAGTCGATTAGTTGATTGACAAAAAAGTAATTATAATTTCGAACGTTGATTTATCTTTTTAATAATAAAAGCCTATAGTGCAATAAAGCCTGTAGTATTCCTATATTTCTATTGTAATTCAATAGCGTCCGTGGTGAAAATGCACTCCCCTATGCTGTGGCAAGAAAAAAAGGGGAAACACTCTAGATTAGTTACTGTTTCCCTATTGTCAGGGCCTACCATGGTGAGATAATTTTTTCACTTGTATCAAATTAAATGTAGCCTGTTCTTCTGAGATGCATCTTTACATGACAAGCAATATGTGGTCACAGGGAGAGCAAGCCCACTGTGCCTCCACATTGCCAATCCACATTGAAAAATGTGGATGTAGTATTTCTATAATATCCCTATTGTAATTCATTATCATCACTGCTTTTATAAATGCATTCCCAGATCATGCTTTCGCTGAAAGAAAATACTCTGTACCATAGCAATATATCCATGGTGCCAAAACACATTTACTATAGTATAGTATGCAGTTGATAGTATGTATGGTTCAGTATGGTATCGTTCAGCAAGAGTGAAAAGTAGATGTGTAGATTTGTTACCTATGATGTAAGAATGTGATTTGGATGGGAAGTGTACGTGTATCCCTGCTGCTCCTGTTATTTCCTGGTAACTCCCTGTTGAATTTGTTTTTCTGTGTATGTCTATTAGTGAGGCGAGCATTGTGCAAATATATGTGTCTTTATGCAAACATGGCTCGGCTACAGTTACATACTGGTCTTAAAAGGCTGTTTTCTGAAAGTTGTTTAGTTTGCTGAGTCATATTATTTCGCTTATTTAGCAATTTATTTTTCAATGTGGATTGGCAATGCGGAAGCAGAAGCATTGGCGGGAGTAGAAACTGGCTACATATTGTTTTTAAGCGCGCATGTAAATGACAAAGAGTCCATATCCATAATGACCTGACAGAGTCACCAAGCCTATGTGACTTGTTGAAATTGGACCTGTTGTCTGTTGCCATCATGGAGGTCCAGTGGAAAAGTGGCCATGTGCTAATAATGTAATACATGACAACCAGGTTGGAAAAACAGAGCCTGGTAAAGAGTGTTGTGCATGTAGGTCAGTTCAATTATGTAATGAGTAGATATGAATTAGATAACTGTTTCTAAATGTAGGTTACACAGTAAATTGTCTTGCCTTTAGCCCTTCTACTTCAAAACACACTGAGCTTTACAAGAGTCAGCTCAGTTAACCTCAACAAACTATTAGCTAGCTAACTAGCCAGCAGGGTAATATAAAAAGCAGCGAGTGTTAATGCTTATGTTATTACTATCCACTACTAACGCAAACATTCACTAAAATTAGCTTGTGTGCAATACAGATGTGTATACAACAAGACAGTAATGGCTAGCTGAGCAGATACAATGATTTTCTAGCTTTAAAGCTCAAACAATGAAGGAGATTGGAAGCAGCTTTCAGCTTTTTTTTTGGAATATGGACACCTAGTCAAAAAGGTTATATGATCTAACCACAAAATCAATCAGTGATGAAATGATCAGAACGGCACAGAAATTAGTCCCATCTTTCAATTCTGTTGAAATGGACACGTAGGGATGTAAACAGCCATTCACAATCACAGATTCCAAAAGAACTGAGGACCTCCATTATGGCTGCAAGAGGACCTGAAAGCCCTTTATTAGATTGACATAACAAAATGCAGGTCTTAAAGTGTTATGTCATTTTAATAGCTAAGTAGAGTAGATACCTGGGCTCATTATTGCTAGTAATGACTGTGTGGTGATAGTGAATGGGATCCCTCGCCCTTAGGGTTGCAGGCTTCATGTGACTCAGACTTCTCATCTCTCATCCCCACATGACTCGGCCGGACTGCTGATGTCATGGTGTGATCATCCCTTCTCCCCCACTCACTTCCTCTTCATATCTCTGTATGGGCCATGTCTACTGCTATTTTCTGACTCTGAGTCTTTTCTGTATGTTTTCATTAATCGCCTAGCCTTGATTCCAACAATGAAGGACATTTGAAAGTCTACTTTTAATAGCGGCATAGGCCTTTCTAGAAAGAGGGCCATTTGTACCCTGCTCTCTCTGACTCATTTGCCTGTGTTATCGAGACTTGGTGAGGTGAGGTGATGATTGTGGTTCTTGTACGTGCACGTCTTTGCAGTGTTTTTGCATATGATGTCACAGGCAGAGCACCATATTCGGCCTGTTTCCTGACATAGGAAAAACAAGTGAGTTGCATGTGAGGTCAGAAGGTAGGAACTGGTTATGGTTTTACCACATGCACAATGCAGAGTGCAGAGGAGCTGCACTATTGACTGATGCTGTTGGAAATGACTAATCAACTGGTCAACAGAAACTTAGAAAATATTAACCAAAGTCTTAGGGGTTAAGTGTTCCCTCTTAGCTATGATTTATAAAGCACAGGGCCTGTAAATAAACTCCCATAGCATGTGTATTTCTGGTTCTCAGTCTTATTTTATCCTGTGTAAATACAGATAAAATAAGCCCCTTATCAAGCTTAGGGTTCAAAATGCTTGGCCCCCTGCCCGCACTGTTTCAAATGTCAACAGCCATCAGTTACATCTCAAGCCTCAGATTCGTCACATGGGAACATGATGGCTGCTTGTTGACGAGCACCATTTCCCCATCACACATTCAGAACAGGAGCAAAGAAAGCAAAGCCAGCTATTTCCCTAGTGATTTCACAGGCATAGGAAATAACAAGCCAGGCCACAGTCATTTGCTTCCATAAAAGGGCAAAAAGCTGACCGCTATATTAGTTGGACTACTCCTAAGCATTTTGTCAGACCTTGGCGCAGTGGTGTATCAAATTCACACACACACACACCACCACCCTGGCTACCAACTGGAGATGTGACTGTATGAGGTGAGATGGTCAGCTATAGACAGAGGAAGTGGTTAGAGCAGTGGGAGCTTCCTGTTGAATTTCAAAGGGCTGAGCGATGCGCCTCGTGTATTCCAGCTGGGGTTGTGGGGGGGGCGCAGAGGGCCTCGGGCATCACAGAGGTGGTATCCACTGATGAGAATGAACCCCTATGGCTAACACGTGGATGTGTGGGCTGTCAGGTGATCTGTGGTCAGGGAAGTTTGGTAAAGGAAAAAAGAAAAAAAAGATTAATAATTTTGATTTCCAGCCATCGCCTCATTAACTTTGCACAATTAGAGCAGTTAGTGAGGAAGACAGTCAGGCAGTAGTCGGCTTTTGCTGTGGGCTGAAGGCCTAGATAAACAGCAGGAAGTCCTGCCTAGACTCTGCTGACTAACAAGCTGAATATAACACACTGGCTTGTTTGAGGGTGCATGCATTTCAGTCCCAATAATGGGCTTTCTTCTGCATGTGTGTTTACAAGCCCCCTTGTGACTTCCCTACGCTCTTATGTGTCAAAAGAATTAAACACATAGTGGGAGTTCACTGTTTTGTATGGCAAGAAGAATCAAGATATTGGACACAAGAAAAAAAAAATACTGAAAAGATGATTTACCCAAGTGCCCACTCCCTCAGCTTTCACTTCCTCTATTTCCATTTATGTGTTTGTATCATAGCTACACCCTAACCCTCCTCTAGTCTACTGCCCACTCTGGCACCACACCCTGTCTAGCGCCTCCTGCCAGCTGCAGTGACTCACCGGCTGCAAATATCAATTACCGCGCCTGTTGTAAATATACAAATACTTACCAGCACTTGTTCTGGTATGGTTTTGTTTACTATAAGGACAAAGCTCATTCTACTTGTGTGTTCTGCTGCAGATCTTAGCTGCCTACTCCCCCCAGCATATGAAACCTTAAGATCAGGTATCTGTCCCCAAGTATGGCCCTGCCCCCTTCTCTCTCTCTCACACACACACACACACACACACACAGACACACACACACTCCTCTCTCTAGACCAGAGCAGAACTAGAAGGGGCGGGAAAGAGAAGGGGCGGCCCATGGCAAATTAGTTGCCTGTTTCGCAAGGCTCCGGAAAGCAGCACCAGCAGGTAGCAAGCAGCATGCACACACACACACACACACACACATACAAAGAAATAGAGAGAGACTGCCATCTGCATGCAGTTATGTATTACTACAGTACATAACAGTAGAGTGTTGGGCTCACAGTCGAGCTCTTGGTGTGGCCTGGGGAATGCAGGTTTGGAGTCAGTTTCAGCACTTGATTAAATAACTGCACAGACAAGGACACTGAGATTCTTGCTTCTCCAATTCTTTATATATATACAAGTGCAAAAGGCAGCTTACATCAAGAATAAAAAAAAAAACAAGTGTCAAGCAAAATGTTGCATATTCTTTGTTTTGGCCAGGACCATGGAAAGTTTTCCCTGCTGAGCACAACTCCCACTGGGTTTAGAATCAAACAATATTTTATCATCTTATAACTTCTCATGCAGATAGACAATATGTGGTATGACAAATAATGCAATTTTAACATTTACTTGCACTTATACATATGCTGGAATGAAAGTATCTATTAAGCATTTAGATATAGTTCTTAGATATACTTGTTTTTTTTTTTTTTACAAATTGCTTCTTTTCAACTTTTACAGATGTAATAATCTGGATATTCTAAAACTCTGAACACCATGGGAGTTTTGACTTTGGCATGAAGCTAAAGTATACAAATTCATAGAGACACATATTTTCCATTACAGATATATCCTAAGCCAATTAGAGGAGAGATGATGTTCTGCAGTCATATTTGTGTGTGTGTGGGTGTATGCTCTGAACTGTCATATTTTAATGTCCAGGAGACCCAGGATCCATCTGCTGTGCTGTGGCTGGATGAAATCCAGGACGCCATACTGAATGCTAACAAGGACACTCAGGAGGCCTTACAGTGTAAGAATACACACCTCACCACATTCATTTCATCGGGCCTATCGTACATATATTAATGGCATGGCAAAGCACTCTCTGCCTTCCTCTCTCAATATATCCCACATTATATCTTTGTGTCTGTACAGTTTCCCAGTCTATCCAGGCCATCAATGAGGCAGTGGACAGTGGTAATGCAGCTCAGACCCTGGCCGCTCTGCGTAACCCCACCTCAGGCCTGTATGGGGTCACCTCTGAATGTGCCCAGACTTACCAGGACGACCTGGCCAAGATCAAAGACGAGAAAAAGAAAGAGGGTGAGAAAGAGTTTTGGATGGATGGATAGATGGATTGATGAAGAAGGCGAAGGACAAATGGATTTATCGTTAGTCAGCAGTTATGTATTTCAGCACTGTGTTGTGGTGTTTAAAAGCATATGTCAATTGGCATATTGGGGCAATATGTTTAAAGAGCAAAATGTCAAACTTTGAAAGCGTACAATTCCTACTTTGTAAGCTGATTGACACACAAACATGCTACACACATCTAGCTGTCTTTACATATTGCTCTGCTTTGCACAATGAAGGCACTATAACTAAAAATTTGAAGATTTTCAAACTCAAATGTAATATATTGATGTAATATATGGTTTGGATTTATCTTGGAGTAGTGCATTTTTTCATTGTTCTGACCTGATGGGGGTCAAAATTTCAAACTTTGAAAGGCTGTAACTGCTACACCGCTATTTTGATTTTGTTGAAACTTGAAAGGGCGATGCATCTTTTTACTGGTTCAGCTGATGTCTGCATTATTTGTCGGGGACACGTGTTTACTTGTTTTTTATAATGCTCTCTCCAGGTGATAATGGCAGTGAGTGGGTGAAACACTGGGTGAAGGGAGGACACAACTACTATTATAATATAAAGTCAGGTGAAGGTACCTGGGTGGAGCCAGAGAGTTTCCTCCAAAACAACACTCAACTCAACAAGGAAGACATCCAGGTAAGCTGCAGACTAGCCCGACAATTCATGTCTATAGCTTCTCAGCACCGTGTTTAACTGGTTGTTTTATTCTCTCCATCAGTCAGTGGTTTCCGGGGTAACCTCAGCCTACAATCGAGAGCAGCTGTGGCTAGCCAATGAGAGTCTAATTGCCAAGCTGCAAGCTCGTTGCCGTGGCTACCTGGTGAGGAATGGCCTTAAGAAGCGAATGAACTTCCTGAAATCCCAAGAGCCCTCTGTTACATGCATACAGGTGAGGTTGACCCCATCCATCACCATGACTGAAATAACTTTGCAGGCATTGTGAGAAAATACAGGATTAAACTTTTCATGTGTCATTAATAATGCCAGGGTCTGCTATCTAGCTACAGTTTGCCATTTGTTATTAAGACATGTAATTGCTGTTAGGACTCACTTTTCTTGATCTCTGTCTCAGGCCCACTGGAAAGGCTACAAGCAGAGGAAGAATTTCAAAGACCGTAAGCAGTATCTGAAAGACCATAGTGAAGATGCTGTCAAGGTAAAAGGTTCCCTTGATGTCCTTAATCTTAACATTTTATGTAGTGTTTTTACGGGTGAGCCTCAAGGGTTGATTTTATTTTATCCCAGATCCAAGCAATGGTTCGGATGCACCAAGCTCGCAAGAAATATAAAGACCGTCTAAAGTATTTCAAGGATCACGTAAGTACAGCACAGTTGCCTCAAGCCTGCTCACTTAAAAGCATGTTTACTCCTACTATTTCAGTTTTGGACAATTTATCAGAACTGAGAGACTACAAATGTGTCACTCCAGATAAACAAATTGCCTGTTACATAATGAAAACATTAAGTCACATTGCCTGTACACAAATTTCCCTTGACACATCCACTGATATTTGCTTTTGGTCCTTTGGGGTTTGAGCGTGGCAGATAGCTCATTTAGCGTTTTAAAATGTTAAAGTCATTTCTACAATGACTCACACTGGATTAATATTGTACTGTCTGTAATCTGGACTATTGATCAGCCAAGTGATTGCTGTTTTGCACTTCAGATCAATGATGTGGTGAAGATTCAGGCTTTCATCAGAGCCAACAAGGCCAGGGATGACTACAAGACACTCAGTGAGTAGGATCCCAAAGACTGTTGTCAAACAGACTTTATCATTACTTTTCTCTATGAATCAATGTGCAATTTTGGTGTGGCTTGACTAAAAAAAATTCCAAAAGAACTCAGAATCGCAGTTGATGTCCATCACATCCTTTCATGACAAATGTCTTTCCTCTCTTAGTCAACGCTGACGATCCTCCAATGGCAGTGGTACGGAAGTTCGTCCACCTGCTGGACCATAGCGACCAGGACTTCCAGGAGGAGCTGGACCTCATGAAGCTCCGCGAGGAGGTGGTCACCAACATCCGCTCCAATCAGCAGCTGGAGAATGACCTGAACCTGATGGACATCAAGATTGGCCTGCTGGTGAAGAACAAGATCACACTGCAGG
Organism: Holocentrus rufus; assembly: GCA_900302615.1. Classification (NCBI taxonomy): domain Eukaryota; kingdom Metazoa; phylum Chordata; class Actinopteri; order Holocentriformes; family Holocentridae; genus Holocentrus; species Holocentrus rufus. Next base: position 80,135 of record OMLF01016568.1, on the reverse strand, counting down.
AGGTGGTGTCCCACAGCAAGAAGCTGACCAAGAAGAACAAGGGCCAGCTGTCCAACCTGATGATGATGAACAAGCAGAAGGGAGGCCTCAAGGCCCTCAGCAAGGAGAAGAGGATCAAGCTGGAAGCCTACCAGCACCTCTTCTACCTCTTACAGGTCTATTTCTTTTCTTTCACCTCACCAGGAGTCAGTGAATGCTTTTTCATTTTTTTCAGGATTTCTGTCTTTTGGAAAAAGATGTTTTTCTGCTTTTCTGCTGTCTTTTGTACTGCTGATCAGAACTCTTCAAAGTCCTTTGTCTGTAGATAGTGAGTGTCAGACAGATTCAAGACAGATATAACAAATAATTGAATATAAAAAAATGCTATATTGTACTCTTAGATGCTAAGGTAGGGCTCTGGCTTTCATAATCTACAGCTGTCAGTTATTCTTTTTAATTACCTCATATAACTAAAGCTCTTCCTCCTTTCAGACAAACCCCACATATCTTGCCAAGCTGATCTTCCAGATGCCACAGAATAAATCTACTAAGTTCATGGACTCTGTAATCTTCACCCTGTATAACTACGCCTCTAACCAGAGAGAGGAGTATCTGCTGCTCAAGCTCTTTAAAACTGCCCTGCAGGAGGAAATCAAGTGAGAACCAGATCTAACACCCCACACACACACACACAAAAAGTGACAATTGCCAGAAGACTGGGTTCCCAAGCCCAAATATAACTGCCAAGCTAAATGATAAAGATACTGTCCACAATAAATTTAGAAGGCATCTTATATATGATCACAATTTATATCTAATCATACACTGATCAGGAATGTTCTATAACAAATTTGAATGTTGTCATTAACGTTTGTCCATAGATCCAAAGTGGACCAGATCCAGGAGATTGTCACAGGAAACCCAACAGTCATCAAGATGGTCGTGAGTTTCAACCGAGGTGCACGAGGCCAGAATGCACTGCGGCAGATCCTGGCACCGGTTGTCAAGGAGATCATGGATGACAAAACACTGAACATCAAGACAGACCCAGTGGACATTTACAAGAGCTGGGTCAACCAGATGGAGACACAGACTGGAGAGGCCAGGTAAGGCCTAGATGACATTTACGGCATTGTGGAGGCCATTGATGAGATGTTTTTTCCACTACACTGCAAGTACTGTGCTGTAACCCATCTGCAGGTTTCTTGATTCCGTTTCTTCTGTATCTTTACAAATTTTGGAAAACACTTTTCTATTGCGTATTATAGAGTTCATTGTGAACTTTATCTCTGTCCCATATTCTGATGATGCTGGTAATGCTAATGAACTTCTTCTGTCCATTTCAGCTGGATATTTAAAGAAAAACTCCAAGGTATTGGGCAAAATGCCCCCTTTCCAACTTAACCAGACTGAGACAAGATGTTTGATACCATTTTCACCTCTGTACATCCACTGGTTTGGCTTTTAAGGATAGCACTTTGTGCGAGCATAAAGACTTGAAGTCTACCGGAGTCATTAGCCTAGCTCCATAAAAGTGAAAAAACTGGATTGGATTTTTTTAAAAAGAACACGAATCAAGTTAGGTGGTAGGAACTGTAACCGCTGAACACGTTTAGTGCATCCAACCATCTATAGTTCCTACCATCTAACTTCTCTTAAAATGACTTATTAAAAAAAAAAAAAAAAAAGCCAAGACTAATGACTCCAAGGCTAATGACTCCTGTAGACTTCAAGTCTTTATGATAAGCTAACACAAAATACTACCAAACCGAACCAGTGAATCCAGAGGTGAAAATATTATTGAACATCTTGTCTCAGTCGGGGTAAGTTGGAAAAATGGTATTTTGCCCAAAACCTTGCAGTATTCCTTTAAAAATGGCTGTTGCAACTGACAGTTGACCCTTTGCCTTGGTTTAGAGACACAGCCACCACCTTTTTTGCTTTTACTGAACCCTAACTGTGCTGAATCATGAATAGAGAATAGAGAATTCTTTCTCCCTTGTCCTCAACAGCAAGTTGCCTTATGACGTGACCCCAGAGCAGGCTATGAGCCATGAAGAGGTCAGGACAAGACTGGAGGCCTCCATCAAGAACATGAGGACGGTCACGGACAAATTCCTGTCAGCTATAGTCGTCTCAGTGGATAAAATTCCGTAAGTTCCCCACTTCCAACATCATGGTGTGCATGGATCAACTTCTGATAGAGTCTGCAGTCAGCTGGCCACATGGAAACCTTCATGCCTTACACTGTGTTGTGTGTGTTTGTCAGATATGGGATGCGCTTCATCTCCAAGGTGCTGAAGGACACACTCCATGAGAAGTTTCCTGATGCCACAGAGGATGAGCTGCTCAAGGTTTGCCTTCTTGTTGATTGAAATTGATGCTCATTACTCTGTGCTCTACCATCTTTTATCCTTGGACAAGCATTGCTCCTTTTACCTGTCCTCTTCACTGAAAGAGTTGTTTCTATCTTTCTTCTTGTCTTGCCCTGCTTTTCTACCCCTGCCCTGTTTCTTACTCATTTCTTTCCCTTGTTTTTGTTTCTCCCACTCTGCTCTTTACTTCTTGCCAACAAGCTCCAGCCTCTCTGTGTTGGGTTGCTCTACTCTCTGCCTGCTGACGTTTAAGGTGAGCTATGCCACTCTCCTGGCTCTTCTCCTTTTCCTGGCCAGTCTGTCCTAACATGTTCAAAAATCTCTCTTGTGTTTCAGTAATCCCTACTAGGGACTAGAACCTCCACTCATGTCACTGTCGATTAATCTGCCAGTTTTACAATAGAGATGCACCAAAAAAATGAAATTAATAGCAATTTTGTGTACGACAAAAACATGCAACTCTTGCGCAACACAAATTGAACTAATAATAACACGTATGAGCCATGGAAGACTTAATTGCTCTTATTCTTGATTTTAACCAACTTTGAAGAGTGGATTGCAGCTTAGTCTTACATGTTTATGTTTTTTTCCCAAGTTAATGTTCAATGTTTTTTTATATCTCAAAACTCATTTTTCCTCTTAACAAAGGGCTCCAAAAGCATAAAAACAATCAAAAAGTGACTTTGTGTCAGTTTCTGATTCTAATTTTAAGTGACTGAGTATTTTTATTTTGACCTCTCAGATTGTGGGGAACCTTTTGTATTACCGCTACATGAACCCAGCCATTGTGGCACCTGATGCCTTCGACATCATTGAACTGTCCGCCGGCGGTCAGCTGACCACAGACCAGCGACGAAACCTGGGCTCTATTGCCAAGATGCTGCAGCACGCCGCTTCCAATAAGATGTTCCTGGGCGACAACGCCCACCTCAACCCCATCAATGAGTACCTCACTGCCTCCTATCAGAAGTTCAGGTCTGACTCATCTTCTTACCTGACTGGCCTGTTTTCTTTTGATTACATGTTGTAGCTCTTTTTTGGCCCATGTTAATTTGTGCTTCCATCTTCCACCACAGACGTTTCTTTCTGGCAGCATGTGATGTTCCCTCACTGGAAGACAAGTTCAACGTGGATCAGTACTCTGACTTAGTCACCCTCACCAAACCTGTCATCTACATCTCTATTGGAGAGATTATCAACACTCACACAGTGAGTTTGACCTCTGCCTTACACACCACACTTTCCCTGTTTCTCTCTCAAATCACTCACCCAGCACACTAATATGCTAATAATATATACCCACAGTTCTTCATGCCATCCTGCTTTTGAGAGTATTTTTGTCTTCTGTAACTAAGTCGTGCCTGCTGTGTATTTCTTCCCTGTTAGCTGCTGCTGGACCATCAAGATGCCATAGCTCCAGAGCACAACGACCCCATCCATGAGCTGCTAGAGGACCTGGGCGAGGTGCCCACTGTAGAGTCTCTCATCGGTGAGTTTGGTGCAGCAGGGAATAATTTCATAATCAGAGATGCTCCATTCAAACCAACAATTGTAAACAAACACAAGACAACGTTGGTAATATTTTCCATTGCTTCAGGCTGTGTTTTTGGTTGTTTTCTGATTTAAAAAAAAATAAAAGATATAAGATAAACTGAGAGCAATGTGTAACAAACTAACTTGCACAAATCGAATTTCATCCTTCAGTCGCACTAAACTGATTGTTCTATTCCATGTTCAGGTGAAAATCCTCTGCCCCCCGATGACCCCAACAAAGAGCTGATGGGGAAAACAGAGGTTTCCCTCACACTCACCAACAAATTTGATGTTCCTGGTGAGGCAAACGCTGAGGTGGATGCCAAAACCCTTCTTCTCAAGTAAGTTGTACTGTAGATCGAAGCCCCTTTGATGAGAACCTGTAAATGTTCATTTTTCACATACCTAATTATATAGGGTAATACTCTTTCTCAAAAGTACCTTGCTTCTTACATCTCTGTTTATTGTCATCTCACCCCAGCACCAAGAGGCTAATCGTGGATGTGATCCGGTTCCAGCCTGGGGAGACATTGACTGAAATCCTGGAGTCTACAGCCACCCCAGAGCAGGTCAGAAACTGGGAGGAGGTTTAGGGAAAACAAGGCAACTACCTTGTTTTCCCTAAACCACAAAGTTATTGGCCCAAAATTAAGGAAACTCTTAAAGCTTTGTTTAGCATTTTTTAACGTCCATAAATAGTCATATTAATTTTGAGTCATCTATATAATTACTGTAAACAAATGAGTCCATTGCCAAGTAGACTGTCAGCCTCTCCCGGCCCCTGCACTACGTTTAACATTGCGAGTCAGATTTAGAGGGCAACCTGCTCGATTGCATCATGTTACCAAATGGGAAGAGAGTGATATTCTTCCAGTGCAAACAGAGCAAAACTTTTAGAGTATCCCTTCCTAACTTACTCACAAACTACTAAGTATACTGCATTCTTTTCCATGAAATAAAATACATCAGATTCAATCAACGTTGTGAATTTTTATCTTTCCGCTACGTTTTATATTGCTTGTTGCTAGCGAAATGCTACTACAATAGTTATCCGTAGCTATCCTGCATTTTGCCTTGATAAGCTTAATATATTTTAACCATGGCAACTACGTAAAAACTGCTCAGTTCAACACTTAATTTGATTGTTAGTCAGGATCAAGCTCTGGCAACAAAAAACCTGTAAAAACCAGATGTGAGGAAGTCAGTTGTTTATTGTAGACCACATAGCATTTTGTCAGCAAAAATCAATGATAAAAATCACTAAAAGAGCAAAACTCACAAAGGTGATGGTGATGAGTGTATTTTTAACTCCTTGAATAAAAAGTAGTATATCTCATGGATATATATTCAAGCCTGACCATCATGTGTAAACACAGGTGTTACTAATGACATTAATGAGGGTTCTGTTCCATTTAAGTGTAGCAGAGTCTTTCCAGTGAGCCAGCATGAACAATAGCAGGACCCTGGCTCTGTTAGACCTAAATGGAACAGAATCTTCATTCATGTCACTAGGAACACCTGTGTTTACCTATTTCATGTCAAAATGGCTGCTGTGAACAAGGGCTATCACCTGTATTTTATAGATATCTAACATGGATTTAGAATCACTGGAATGGAGAGTCTCATGTCTAATGCTTTTTAAACTGAAATTATACTTCCATCATGGCTCCCTGGGTGACAGGAAGCAGAGTACCAGCGTGCCATGCAGAGGAGGGCCATCCGAGATGCCAAAACTCCAGAGAAGATGAAGCAGGCCAAACCAGTGGTGGACGACAGCCTGACGCTGCAGGGGAAGAAGGACAAGATCAGGAGTAACCTGCAGAGGCTGGCAGAACTGGGAAAGGTTCACCCTGAGAACCGCTATCAGGACCTCATCAATGACATAGCCAAGGTAAAAAATGAACAGTTAATTCAAATGTTTTCATTTTTGTATACCGATGAGTATTTATCATTCAAGCAACCCTCACTAATTTTTATTGACATGGCATATGCTTGTGTGTGTTACAGGACATCAGAAATCAGCGGCGGTATCGTCAGCGTAGGAAAGCGGAGCTGGTGAAACTCCAGCAGACCAATACTGCCCTCAATTCAAAAACAGCCTTTTACAATGTGCAGATTGATTACTACAATCAGTACATCAAGACATGCATGGACAACCTGGCCAGCAAGGGCAAGTGAGTGGCCTTTAATCTTAAAATGTCTCCCACTGAGGGCGTCCTTGTGGCTTGGTGTGCTATGGCACGTCGCAGGAGGAGATTAAAGGCTTTGACATTTGCAGTAGTCACCTAGAGCAGTGGTTTTCAATTGTGGTCCTTGAGATCCTGAAGCCTGCTGGTTTGAAAACCACTGGATTAGAGGTCCACTTCCATCCAATAATAAAATAACATCCATATCAAGCAGTTTCACAGCAAGTTAACAAGAAATCATCAAAGTAAAAATAACTTCTTGCCACAAAAGCTATTCAGCAGTATATACTATGGCCTGGTTTAGAAACAGTGGACTGGAATATCTAGCACTACTGTTCATCTGGTTAGACTTGGTAATGTATTGTACTTTTGTCTTTCTCCTCAGGTTGGCTAAGAAACCAGGTGACAACAAGGCCAAGAAGAGCAAACAGGTTTCACAGAAATACACCGCCTCCCGCCTCCATGAGAAGGGCGTACTGATCGAAATAGACGATCTGCAGACGAACCAGTGAGTTTTGCAACTGGTGCAACAGTTACCCTCCTTTAAAAACATCCCCCAAGTAATAAATGATGGTGAAATTTGTCTTTGGTGGACAAATCATTAAAGGAATACTCTGTTTTTGGCAAAATACTTACCTAGACTGAGACAAGATGTTCGATGCCCATTTTCACCTCTGTATGTCCGCTGGTTCGGATCCAATGGGTAGCATTTCGTGTTAGCTTAGCCTATAGACTTCTACAGGAGTCATTAGCCTAGCTACATCAAAGTGAAAAAATAAACCTTACAGCAACTCTAAAACTGTCTTATTTACACAGTGTATCATGTCTATAACATGGTAATGAAATACACATCTTGGAACTAAAAAAGAAAAAAAAAAACGAGTAGTTTTAAGAGAAGTTAGATAGTAGGATGGTAGGAACTATAACAGTTCCACTACTTAAAAAAAGATTCCAAGACTTATTTCAAATGCATAATACATTGTGTGAATAATACAGCTTCAGAGTTGCTGTAAGGTTTATTCTTTTCACTTTGACGGAGCTAGGCTAATGACTCCTGTAGACCTCAAGTCTTTATGCTAAGCTAACATGAAATACTACCCATAGGGACCAAACCAGTGGACATACAGTATCGAACATCTTGTCTCAGTCTGAATAAGTCAGTAAAAGGGTATTTTGCTGAAAACGTTGAATGAGTATTCCTTTAAGCAGGTCGTTGATTGGCTGCCTGCTACACTTCTCTACAAGAAGCAGTAGCAATTAAACCTGTGGGTGTCCACTGGCTGGATGACTAACTAGCCGTAAGTTCTTTTCTCAACATTTATGGGTCTTCTCTCCTCTTTATTCTTCTCCCTTTTCAGGTACAAAAATGTTATTTTTGAGATTTCGCCATCAGAGACCGTCGGGGTGTTTGATGTGAAGGCCAAGCTCATGGGCGTGCACTTGGAGACGTTACAGTTAGAATATCAGGTATTACATCTTTGTTCTCATTTTAAGAACCAGTCGCTTCCAGTCACGTGGAAGAACCAGTTATTCAATATTTCAGCACATTTAGCTGGAACAGTTTTCATGATTCTTCAATATTTTCATTTTCCTCACTCAGGATCTTCTCCAGCTGCAGTATGAAGGTGTGGCAGTGATGAAGCTCTTCGACAGGGCAACCATCAATGTCAACCTGCTCATTTTCCTGCTCAACAAGAAATTTTATGGAAAATAGGAGGAGAAAGGAGTGAAAGGGCTACAGACACTGATTGAAACAGAGCGCCGATGTTCCAGAGGATTAGTGAAAGCCCCGACTCCCACCATTCTGGTCTTCCACCTAGATGTTTCCCTCTGCACTTCTCTTATGGTCTAATGCAAATTTATGTGCATTATTTTTATTACATGCATCAGCATATGTGCTTTATGCTTAATGAAACAGTCCAGTGTGCCAATCAGCACACCACAAGAAGCCTGCTGGAATCTTTTTGCATACTGTCTTCTTTTTTTTTTTTTTTTTTTTTTTTTTTTTTTTTTTTTTTTTTTTTTTGTGT
>OMLF01016568.1:25820-62367 GCA_900302615.1 Holocentrus rufus | reverse complement strand
CTACTCACTGTGTGTGCTGTTATGGAGTAAGATAAGTGTCAGACTATTTGTGACTATTTTTAAGGTTATATAATTTCCCAGAGGTTTAATGCTTTTTTGCATGTTTTTGTACTCGAAAATTCCTCTCTGTTGTAAAGTTAAACAAATTCTAAAGCACTAAGTATTGTGAAAGAGTAAAATGTTCTGCCTGCAATTCATATCTTTGTTGTTGTAAGCATTAAGGGACCAAAAAAAGAAGTTATTTTATTCATTATATATTTTTTAAAGTAATCGGCCGATTGATCGGTTATCGGAATTTTTTTCTGCCAAATATCGGAATCGGCATCGGCCTCAAAAAATCCATATCGGTCAGGCCCTAATTTTGACACTGAGGTCCTGTATTTTGAATATAAAGCTGCTTGGTCCAGCCCACCATAGCACCATCACCAGGTCAACAGGGCATTGAGCTTCATGCTTGATGTGTTTTTTTACATTGATAGCCACTGTTTACAAAATGAAACAAATGGCCCAACAAAGCAACGCCAACAGACCAAAAGTTTCAAGCAGCAATGTCTCAGCCAAAGTTACACCCAGGTCATATTGCTTGGATCATGGGGGACACAGTGGTCACTGTTGACTTGTTTCAATTGAGTAACAGAGAGATTTCACAAGCTGATAAATGTCATGTTTCCCCACTTTCCCACCACCTGCTGAAATAGATAGTCAAACCTGTGGAAAAACAGTGTGCTGTACCATGTCTGACTTGAACTGCCTCTCCCTGTCTCTCCCTCAGGGTGGCTTCCCTTCAGGGCTGGACCAAGTTAGAGGGACGCGTCACCATGGGCTGGTGGAGCGCGTCCACAGAGACCGGAACCGCATTAACTCCCCTCATCGCCGACCCATTGACAAGCATGGACGGCAGATATCCTTACAAGCCTGAGTCAGAGGCACACGCACCAAGGAAAAAAACATCCGCACACGTTGTACATATCATCCTGAAACTGGAGGCGGGATATGTAAGTGGGCATTCTGGCTGCGGGCATTATGGCTACCAGGTGGTAGGTCTTTCTTGCTTTTTGCCATGGCAGTCTGTCATGGCCAGGCTTGTGTTTGCACTGTGGTTCCATAAATGTGATGACATTTACCAGTGTAGGAAGCTGTTTTTGCGCCCCAGGAGCAGAGTTAGTCATTATGCTAATGTGAAATTTGATGCAGAGACAGTGCCATTTACTAATGCTTAATGGACGTTGACGGGAGATTTTCAAAACTGTGAGTGCACACTCAAGTTGTGTCACACATGCTTCTGTATGAGTTTTGCATGTGAGTGCAGCAGGGGACACTGAAGGATGCATGTCCTGTTTTTTTACGAGTTTGTGGAAATCTCAGTGTGTTGAAATGCAGAAGGAAGGAGTGAGTTCTTACATTTCTCTTGTCATACAGCCCGACAGCCCCCTCAAAATACATTTCACTGATGAGTTTCCTCCAGATTTGAGTGTTTAGGAGCTTTAAAAATGAATTATATGCTGGTATACTCTGATTTGAATGTTTGTTTTTTTTTATAGTTATCTAATTATCTGTTAATAAGAGTATGTAATTCTAAAGGCTTCCATTTATATTCCATGGCTAATGTTGTGACCAATCTGCCACTGTGTGTGTGCTGTGTATGCTGTCACATACGCACAGCATTGCACAAGAGTTACAGAGTTGATCAAGCTGCTCATGGTGTAGATGTTCATATCCCAGTAGCTGAACCTAAGAGACAGAGTTATTAGGAATCACTGTGTCAAAGCTGAAACATTGTTTTAAGCAATCAGACATTGGTCATCTTGAAGTGACTTGGAAATACTGTCATGACAAAGCATGCCATGAAAAACACAATATCACTTCTGACAGGTTTTTGCTTCTGATAAGTGATGGAAGCACTTCTAGAAACTGGAAACAATGCAAAATCCAGTTGGGGGGGTCTGACAGCCAAGCCCAAGGCAGGTCCCAGTCCTCTGCCCACTACACAAACATCTATAGTTTAAACATTGTATGGTGCTTCTCTTCATATGTCAGCCTCCCACATGCACTGTGAAATCACAGCAACAACCCTACGGTAAAATACAGGGTTGTTCTGTCACCGTGAATAAGAACCACACTCAGACTGAAAATAGTATCCTGTGACATAAGACTGTAGCTGCTGTGACTGCTGCAAGGAGTTCATAATATCCTGATTTAGAGAGACTGAATTTTAAAAATAGTGTTCTTGATAATCTGCCATGCAGAACTAGTTCAGTGAAACTGTTAAACATCAGGGTCAGTAATCACCGTTGAAGAGCTTGATCGCAGTACTTGGCAAATAATTGGACCTTTGTCAAAATTGTTGTTGAAGAGACATGTTTTTTTATGTGGTGGTCTGTCTGCTGCAGAACTCTATTCCTGTTCAGATCATTTACACAAGATTGCAGGACAGAGGTAATGAGCATGTCTTGTGTAACTGTGAATGACAAGTTATAGGAGAAGAGGTGCAACATTAATGTAGAACACAAAATGTGCTGGAGTATTTGTAGCCTTAAAGGAATACGCCAACATTTGGGAAAAATACCCCTTTCCTGGCTTACCCAGACTGAGACAAGATGTTTGATACCATTTTCACCTCTGTATGTCCATTGGTTTGGTTCCAATGGGCAGCATTTGTTGTTAGCTTAGCATAAAGACTTAAAGTCTATAGGAGTCCTCAGCCTAGCTCCATCAAAGTGCAAAAATAGATGGTAGGGAATCTTATTCTCCTATAATGATTTTCCAAGATGTGTATTTCAAATACACACGATAGTGTAAATAAGACCGCTTCAGAGTTGCTGTAAGGTATTTTTTCACTTTGATGGAGCTAGGCTAATGACTCCTATAGACTTTAAGTCTTTATGCTAAGCTAACATGATATGCTACCCATAGGAACTGAACCAGTGGACGTACAGAGGTGAAAATGGTATCAAACATCTTGTCTCAGTCTGAGTAGGAAAAGGGCATTTTGGCCAAAACCTTGGAGTATTCCTTTAAGCATGCAAGTAGTGGTCAATAGCTACCTTACTAAGGATGGTAAAAGCCTTTAGTCATCAAATCTGTTTACTATATGGTTGAGACAGATGAGGCTGTTCCGTGTCCAAACAAATGTCATACCATCGTACAGCTCCATAGAGATCAGTTGGAAAAGATGCATACTGTAATGATGCACTTTTTTAAGGTCTGCAGTGATATCATTGTTATGATATAAAGCTTTTTAGGATGCAGGCTGTATATGTTGAGGAAAACATTCTACAAACCCACACTAGTCCCCTGTTTGTTGCCAGTAGTCTGTCGAGTGCTGTAGCATCACAGATGAGGCTTACTTCTTTTAAACTGTTCCCAATTCTCAGATACTAACTGTATGTTGAAGGCCATGGAAGTAACATGAGAGTTGTTACATTGGCAGGGTATTAGGGCTACCCCGGACCAAAGATTTTCCTAGTTGACTAGTCGCTGTTAGTTCAAGCCATTAGTGGACTAGTCGTTGCACATTTATGATAGTAATTTAATTATTTAAATATATTGTTTTTGGCAAAGTCAGAAAATGGTTTGAGCTCTGGGGCTGAGATTGAATGTTATACGTAGCCTAGCATTATTAACACTGTGCTACATTACAGAGTAATACAAAACCATAATAATGAACCTTTTAAATCTAAATTTTATCAGCACAGGCACGATGGGAGCCCATTAACGACACCAGCAAAAGTGGTAATGATTCTGAAGTGGATGTGCCTATAGAGAGAAATGCACATTAAGTTAGATTAAGTTAGATTTGCTGTAAGCGAAGTCATTCAGCTTCCCCAGTCCCTGCGGACACTTAGATCAGCCTAATAGCGCATATGACAATATATTGTATTTATTTAACTAGGCTATCTAAAGTGGCCACGCTAGGTTGCTAATTTTAGGCTACTTATTTGTTTCAGATGATACATCATGTTTGAGGTCGGCAAATGATAGGTGAATCTTTTCCTGCAGAGCTTACATATCACCTTCTTGGGGTCATCATTTTACTGTCTCAAAATGATCCCATGCTTTGGATTTCATGCCCAATAATACATCCATTGTGTAAACGTAAATGTAAGCCGGTATAAAGCTGCCTCAGTGACTGAGTGTCGCCACTTCCTGTGTCTGTGGTTTCAAATTAAAGGCAATACGCATAAGGCGTAGTGTCCGAATGGAGATTGATTTTTTTCTTCTTCTGCGACTAACTGACTAATAAAAACTTGTTCGGCTAAAGAGTCTTCTCATCAACTAATGTTTGGTCGACTACTGTACTGTAAATGGAAATATTCCATATTCAGTCATGGCGTAACTAAACATAACAAACTGTTTCACATAGTTCTATAGTGAGTCAAATCAGTCTACTTCAGATGTTTTAAGCAGGATAGCTAAGCTCTGCTGTTTGTCAGTTTGTCCGCATACTGTGAATATGGGAAAAATCTGGCTGGGTTGGTTGGGTTTGGTTTCACACATGCAGTGTGAAGTGCAGATATACAGTATCTGCATCCAGATTAAGGAAAAGGAAATGCAGAAAAAATGATGTGAAAGGTCTCTGTTGAAAGAGAGAAGGGCTGTGTTGGTTGTTGGTGCCAATATAGTTTGACAGGAGTGTCCACTCAGCTCTGTTCACCAGGGTAAATAATTGATTTGTCAGTGAACACGCATCTTGGTCGTGGACCCGTTTAATGTGTCAACCCACAAATCTCGGCAGAAATTATGTGCTCCATAGCTTCCAAACTCTCTGTGCCCTACATAAGACAAAATAGGTTGATTTTGTGTGTGTGCATTCTATATTAGTAAAACAGCCAGCACAACATATGACACACACACACATATAAGGAATGAAACCAGACAGAGGACTGTACCCCTGCCTAACTTGGTTCTCACTCCAGCTTTGTTGCAGGCACCATATGTCCCTCACAGTGGAGACTTTTTTTTTTTTTTCCTCGCAATTAAGCCAATACCTGACAAATTTAGGCAGTTGGTTTGTGAGATTGTGAAAGCAAAGAGATGAGATCTAGTCTTACATCTCCCTTTTTGAAGGTAGTTGAAGTATACCACTTCTCTTCCATACAGATCAGTGTTGAAGCTACATGCAGTCAGTCATGTGAAATTGGTTATTTTTACTGTGTGAAATTAGCATTTTCGACTAAAAGATCAGTATGGGGTAAAACTATAGAACGTCAGCTATTGACTCAGCCTGCTATGTTCCCTAACATTTTACACAATTTGCATTTTTTATATGCTAGAAATAGGGTAATTGTTGTGGCCAGTCCTTCCACCCCCTGCAAATTCATAAATATACTTTAATTAAGTTTATTATTTGGTTAGATGTCCTTTACACAAAGTTACCCTGTCCTTTACCCTTCACATGGCAGTCAGAGTCAGCTACAGAACTTTGCTTCTGGAGCCAAAATGGGTTCAATGTCTTGTTCAGCACTTCAGTAGGGCAGATGGTTAAGCTGGCTGCTGGTTGTTTGAAAGTCACCATTGCAACACGCGGAGATACTGCAGAACATGGCCCTGACAGCATTATGTCCACAACACACGTCTACTGACACCATATGCTTTCACCCCACACCATTGCAGGCTATGACCAATAAAGACATTTTGAGATTTACAAGTGATTGTGTGTGGGAGCTTTATAGCCTGTGCAGTATGTATTACTGTAAACATGACCTATGAAACTTGCTACACCCACAGTTTTTATTTGTCCTCAAAAGTACACAGTATATAGACACAGCTCATATATGTAGTTGAGCTCAAATACATGGGTCACACTTATGTTTTGATCAGTAAAATATATTATCACTGTGAACAGGAGAATTGCAGGCAACAATTGGGAAAGACTCGCTTTGCAAGGGATTTGATGCAACTGTGACTAATCCATTTGTGGACCACTTGGTGATGGGAGGAAGGAACAGAAAAATGACAAGCAATAGGGTTTGTTGTGGGGCCATAACACCCGCCACCCACAGACCCAAATCACACTCACTCATGCCATTGTTTTGGGTTGTTTGTAAGTTCACCAGAAGTCTGCGATCACCTCTATTGACACGCGGCTTCAACCTGGGTCCCTCAGCTCAAGGGCAGTCGTCCTACTCAATGAAAAAAGAATCCCAACTGGCAGAAAATAGTTCCAAATCTGAGTCATTAAGTCAGCAATGAGACAAAAAAGTTTTTATTAGTTAGTTTTTATTTTATTTTTAATTATTAAGTCATAATTGTGAAAACCAAACGTCAACATTCTGAGATTTAGTCTTGATTGAGAGAAAAAAAAATTCTAAGTTATTGAGTCACAGTTGTTAAAACGAAGAATTCTTAGAGAGTCAGTTGATCGAATGAAAAATTGTCACAATTCTAAGTTATTAAGTCACAATTGGAAGACAAAAACAGGACAACCATTTTGAATATTGTTTCATGTGACAGGAATGGTCTTCCATATCCATCCACACCTTGTGGCTTGTATTTATGTGTCATATGTCATTGATATGACATTTCATTTTCATTGAACTTTTATGTCTTATATTGTGTCTTGGTAGTAATTGACAGTTCCCTACTGCACATGGAATCCAATCATGCAATAAACTGTCTCTTCCCTGTTTCTCTCAATGAATTCCATGGCATTTTGATTGCACCATCATAGTTGCATGTGTCATTGAGTTGCACTGCATGAAGCAGTAAAAAAACCTGTTGGACAGGATCGTTTCTACGTCTGGAGACACCAATCTGTCTCCTCTCCACTTGCTGGGTGTTTATGTATATTCAAGAATGGGCTTATCCCTTGTTTTGTGTGAGAGGTCTGCAGTGAAAGCAGGGCTGCAGTCTGTGCAGATCTCTCTGAGTAGGTAGAAATATGTTCATTCACCCAGGGGCAACACAGATGTTGAGTAAAAGAGAAATTGGTGCTGGCTGCCGCACTGTCTCTGCAGTGATCAGTTTTGTTTTTGTTGATTGGTCAACATTTCACCACCCAAACAACTCGCCGACTCTGAGAGGACACTGCTAGCAGCGCCCACAGAGGATCTTGACTCAAAAACACAAGATAAACTGTTGGCGAGACAGAACAGCCCCTGAAGTCCTGCCCATCCCGAGACAATGCCAGGAACTCCGTATAGGCATTTGGCGCAAAATCATAATATTGTCATTGTTTCAGTTAAAGCTCTGAGAAAGGCACCTCCATTGTTCACACTTGGCTATTGACTGCACTGGGGTTTTGGGATGTGCTTACTCTACAAATGGTTTATATTTTGTTTGAACATACTTAATCCATATCCTGTGCCTTCATGTCAAGTGTTTCTCCTGAAAGCTGCTGTCATACCACATCCTTCGTTTCATTTCTACATGAAAAAGGCAGTCACTGCTCCCAACTTCTAGACCTTTTTTTGTCGACCTGTTCTATACCCATTTTCTGTGTTTTTACCTTTTTGTCTATGTCTGGTAACAATTCGTAAAGATATTCTTGCACTGATTTGAGTTGATGTCTCAGTATTTGCACCAGTGATTTCCTTAACTCCAGCCCACATGGAGAGCTCTCCATATGGAGCGGTGTACCTGTCCCCCCCGCCGGACAACAACTGGAGAAGGTGAGTGACGCCTCTGGTTCGCCACTAACATAATGGTTATTGTCTGCCCTTCTTCCTCTTAACTAGATTGTTTTACAACAGGAACCGTTTCCTCTTGCCAGCCTATTTCCTGTGTCAGGTCGGTCTGTGGCCACAAAATGCTGCCTTTCTTTAGCCAATCTTGTTCGTGCTCAAATCAGAAATGTCCAGAGGAGAACAGGGGCTGTGTGGCGGGTGGCGCCGTTTGCCTTGATGTGGTGTCTGCTCAGAGATGCTTAAAGTGCCAGGCTGCTGTGTTAGCCGCAGGAAGGCTGTGTCTACCAAAAGGTGTTTGACAGATAGCCTTTTGGTTTAAAGGTCATGCCCAACAGCAGTCATCCAACCATTTCCATGCTGTCACAGTGCTGCACCACTGGCCTGTGGTATCTCCAGCTCAACAGAGATAGAGAGATTCTGCCTCAATACTTGATCAAAAACGCTGCTTGACTAGCTTTGCCCTGATACGGGCCGCCAAGATTGCTTTGTCCAATTCAACAGCCTGGTTGTGCCTACCTAGAGCAGTCAGTGTAATTAGTGGACTGCTTTTCCCCAGTGTTTACAAGGGAGTGAATTATTGGCACAGCAATAAAAAGCTCAGCCAAGCCCCTCCCTTAACTCCCTTTCACTCTTGCTCGATCTCCCCAGTTGTGTTTTGAATGCTGGCTTGGCGCGCCGCCAGTCATTTGCCTCATCCTCGCCACACACAGCCAGTCGCCAGCCTCCATGTTGAGTGTACTGTAACAAGTTGTAAAGGTGAACGAGGCCAACGCCCTCCTGTCATCGCTGACGGCAGAAAACAGGTTGGCTGACAAATGTCTTTACAGAGCGGCCAGACGTCAGTGTTCTCAGAGTGGGTGTGTTTCTCTGAGAGCCATGTGGCACAAACCATAATATGCAGACTGTTTTGATTTTTTTTGTGTGTGTGTGTGGATTCACACTGCTTTGATTAGGAATATGTTCCTCTGCACAAGATCAAGTGTCATATTTAGGATTCAGAAGATTCAGTTATTTGCTGTTGATAATTTTGACTTAATATTTTCACAAAACACTTGAAAATCTTTATTGGAGGTGAAGTC
Source organism: Holocentrus rufus (assembly GCA_900302615.1). NCBI lineage: Eukaryota > Metazoa > Chordata > Actinopteri > Holocentriformes > Holocentridae > Holocentrus > Holocentrus rufus. The sequence goes on along the minus strand of OMLF01016568.1, from coordinate 53,663 downwards.
AGATGGTACATGTTGGCTTGGTTGCCAAAATGCTCATTATTCATACATGAAATGATCATATATTCACCCGTGTTGACAGGAAGTGGATTTGAACTGCAGTATGCCAAGTAAAGCAGTTCATTATTTAACCGGCTGGGCTGAAGGACAAAGTAGTTTTGTCAAGATTATTTGCCATTGAATGCCATACATAACCTTTGTTAAACATCAGTTGTTTTTAATATTATTGTATCTTAATTCCACTTATTTGGCTAATTGTTTGATAATCAGGTTTAGTCTGTGATATTTTGTTTAGACTTTGATTTCTTCAACCTTCAAGAAATCCTGGCTCTCCCTTCTTTCTGATCCAAAATGTCTTTGACAGCACTGCATCGAAATAGACCTGCACAACACCCTGCTCATCTCCCGCTTAATTCTACTCGTTTTCATCTCTCTCTTTTGTTGTTGTTTCTCCACTTCCACCATTCCCCACCTCAGCCCTCTCTGTGTGATTGGCATCAGCTCGATCAAGTCTCTGCAGGCCAAGCCTAGCCTCCTGCTCCAACCTGCAGCAGATTGTTGTCACAGTGTGTAACAGGGATATGCTTCCCCCTCAGTGGTGGATTTTGGCCCACTTCATCGTTACAGGCAGAGATGTACAAGTTTCCCCTCAGTGCTGGCTTTAAATCGTCGTGTCCGAGGAGACAAGAGTCAGAGAACTTGGAGAAAATCCAGCCCATCTGTTTACCATCCAGCCCATCTGCTTGCCATCAGAACTACAGCAAAATTTTACAAGCATTTTAGTATAATTGTCTTTTGGGTGGCTATTTTAGTATTGATTCGACTATTTACTGGACATGTTGTGGTTTTGACCAGTTTAAATTCAAAATAAGGTTCTGATCTGATCTAGAACTTTCTTGAACATATCCGCCCTTTATCTGTTGCCTTTTTTGCAGTTTTAGCCTAAAGATATGGAAATGCTTTGGCTGCTCTTGGCTCTGAACCTTATTGAAATTATCATATTCTGCTGGGATGTTGAGTGACTTAGTTCTCATGAGAAACTTAATTTTGCAGATTAGTTAAAAAGAGGATAAAGGATGAAGATGACTGTGGCATGGCGATTAAGTTGCTGGAGTAGAACCTGTCTTAATTATGGTGCTTAATTGGTGATAAAAATGCAGCAGCCATTTTCATGTCCTCTTGTGAATATCACACCAAAAAGCTGCCACAGATAATATCAGAATTCAGTATTTGTTGCATTTTCTGACTCTGGTAGGCTCATGGGCTAAAGATGGTCATAGCCCAGAGGTAGCTGTATTTGTAACAACTGGTCCCATTGTAGAAGAAAGTTTGTAGCTTTTGGAATGAAAGCTCACATGGAAGTAAAATGATCAGTCTTCATTTGGTGGCTTCTGCTTGAACCTCGTCACCTTTATCCTCTCTAGTGAAATGTCTTAGCTTTTCAGCTTCCATTTGCACTAATTGTAGACTGGCTTCTAACCAGGAGTTCTTCAGCATTGTGATTGGTGTTGGCAAGTAAGTGATTATTTTGGCCCACAGAAATCCATAAAGTCTGTAAGTGTATAGACTTTTGGACATATTGTCAAGAAAAAGGTACATGTATTTATCAAAGGGAGACTGAAAAATATGATTGTCAGCAAAAAAAACCCAACAAAAAAACCCCAGCAATCTTAGACTAAAGTGTGAGCAAAACGAAAGAACGAGTGCAAGCATGTTCTCTAGCCCAATCAGTTCAGTTCATTTCAAATTAGCTTTACTGGCGTAAAACAGCAGCATTTGTTGCCAAAAGCGAAACAAGAGGATAAATGAATCAGTGTTGTGTTTTCACCCTCAAACGCCTTCATTTGTTAGGGCAGTGGTTATCAAAGTGGTGTGTTTGAGTGCCTTCCAGGTGGTCTTCAGCAAGCAAATGCCAGTATAATTTAATGTACTAGAAATTGTTGCAAAAAATGTATGAGTGACTATTTCGACATTGTTTTAATCTCATCACTTTGAATCTGTTTGTCAGTGTTCAAATATGGTATCTAAACAAATGGATACTCAACACAAACCAAAATATCTTTTTAAATAGAGTCCCCAGGGCAAAATCATTTCGAATGGGAGCCTGTGGCTTAATGACAGTAAACTTGGAGTCCAAAACATGAACAAGTTTGAAAATCCCTGTTAGGGGATACAACGACAACATGTACTTGTCCCTAAACTGAGACTAAACTATATACTGACTGAACTTTTAGCCTAAATAGAGGCTTGACACTTGGTAGGAGGGTAGAGAGGATCAAAGACAGGGTTGAAAGCCTGCCAGAACTGGGAGACTCTTCTTCCGGTAGTCTGCAGGGACATCCCATTGAATAAATTTCTTTTTTCTTACACTGGCATGCAAGAGACTGCTATGAACATAAAGCAAACCTCTCTTCTTGTCCGGTGGACAAGTCATCCGTGTTAATGTCCATCCCTGGCATTGGTTTGGGCTCTTGTCTTCATGCTGCAGTGAGAGGCAGATTCTCTGCTGGTCCCTCTCAGGGGATAGTGGAGCGGTAAGTGTTTACAACGCCGACCACATCTGCACTGCATTACCGCCAGTCAGCCCTGGCGAAGAGCCACTGATCTCCTTAACCCTTTCAGTGCTTGAACTACCACTCCAGTATGCTCAGCTGTCTACACCCAGTTCATTTTCTCAAGCACCAAAGGCTGTCAAAGAGCCAAGAGACGCACAATCATTCAGATCCACTTACAAAGGAGGGGAGAGGGAGGTGTGTTGTAAGTCTGCGTATTCAGAGAAACACCATTTTTGTGGATTTTTGGTTGTAGTTTATGTTACACTTATGTTTGTGATCAAAAGAATCAAGTCTGGTGATGCAAGCTTTCCAGTATCTGGGGGTCAGTGGTTTGGGATTGTCAGGCACGACAGAAATGCAGGGGAACTGGGTCTTTCACACAGTCTTTAACTGCTCCATGGCCAGCAGTCGGGCCAATAGATTTTATCCCTCTGAATTGATGAGGCTGTTGGCTTTTCTGACCTTGTCCGTTTATATCGAGTCAGGACTTGTGAGGTTCAGTCTCTCTCCTCTCCAATGCCGTAAACGTCTAGTACTTAGTGGATCAAAGAACACCACTGAATGCTGGTGTCTGGGTAGAGAGGGTAGAGAGGGTAGAGAGTCTTGTCCGGGCTCGGTTCCTGGGTCTGCAGGCTTTAGACCTGGTAGAGCCCTGGATGTGTCCCTTCGGAGACCAGCTGCTTCAGGTCATCCACCAGGGTCAGAGTCCTCATCCCAGTCCCACGCCCTCCTCCTCCTCCACTCACCCATGTTTGGCCTGCTCTTCCCACACACTCGCTTCTCCAGGGATGAAATGTTAGACCAGGCTCCCCAGAGGTAGCACTGTAGAGAGACTTTCCATACAAGAGATCTTAAAATTTCCTCTGCTGCCTCACTGGGAGATGTGATTCCAGAGGGCTTTTATCCTCCATCTAGGTGGTCTGATTGCCACCCTATAATAAAAAGGCCTCTGTTTAAGCTGGTGTATACCAACTATTTTCTCACCCTAAAATCACATAACAGTCTGGGTACCCTTACAGATTGGGCAGTCTAAACATACTGCTGCTAAAAAAATACTTAAATGTTTGGCATCAGATGGACAAAGCCACATGTACATTGCCATTCTTGGCACAGTATTAGGCTTGTCTAGCAGTTTACTGTTAGTCTGTGATTTTGTCCTTCTTCCACGCTGCACTGTATGGCCTTTAATTGCTTATACGCTATTTTCAGAGTACATCTTTTTGTATTTATTTATTTTATTTCTACTGAAGTAATGCTTTAAAGTGTTACATATGTGGGAGAGTATTAGGAGAGTACAATCCTAGAATAGATAAAACTTTAGTAATCCCTGTAGAGAGATTGGGTGATTGCAGTAGCAATCAGACATATCAAAGAAAAACAAGTAAGTTAATTACATTGCCTGTATCAGATTAAGGCATGGCTCGGCTCCTTGTTTCCTTCTTAACATGAAAAATAAAACTATCTTCGTTAGCATACAGTTGTGATTGTGATTTTCAAAATTTTGTGGTTTTCGTGGTTGTCTTTTTAGGACCCTGGTTCAGATCGGCCCTGTTCTACCAAGCACCCACTCTTTTGAAGTGTCTTTGAGCAAGACACTAGAATCCTCTCTGTAGACGGGACCATCAAAAATTGATTTTTCCTATGAGGATCAAGAGAGAGTCTTATTTGATCAGATAACCTTGTATCTAAATTGGACGTGTCTTGAAAGAAACACTCAGAGTTTACACATTACTTTACTGTCCATTTTATTGTTCTATTAAACGGTTTAAAAAAAGGATTATTTGGACTTGTCTGAGATCCCCAAAACTATGTCAGTTAAAGGAACTAAGAAGTTTAAAAGAAGTTTAAAGAGTTAAAACAACACAAGCAAAACAAAGTTTGAAGAACATTCTTGAAATATATATGAAGGCTTAAAACTCAAATAAACCCCTGTTCTGTTACTGTTCTGTTCTGTTATAAATTTTGTCAGTGGCAAATGTGTTAAATAGTTCATATACCTTGTCACATCATATCAAAGATTTCTGAACGTTAATATTAAAGACATAAAAGACTGAAAAATGCCTTGATCATTTAATGAAGAGAAAACTCCTGTAACTTCTGTATTGATATTAAATGGTAGATTGACTCTGTGGACAGTGAGAGGACCCAGTGGGGTTTTATGGGGACATGAGCACACTATCTGGCTCCTAACTGCATTACAACCAAATCTGAATCCAATTTGAATAAAAAAAAAAATTGACAGCTCCAACCTCAAATTCATTGCCAGCAGAGTACAGTACAGAATACAGACCCGGACGGGATAATACACTAAGCAGTATTAGTTAATAGAAAGAACTGATGATATGTTAATCAAGCAGAGTATATCTGAATAAAGTCGCAGGTGATGTTAAATTAAGCAAATACCCTTCTGTCCAGATATATACTGAGCTTGGTAGTCAGTGTCCTAAATAAATGAAATCCCGTGTTGAACTCATTCACCATCACAAGAGTCAGAGAAACCAGCAGGAAACTCAAGAAGGAGTGGAGCAAGAAAACAAAAAGTTGACACTTCTTTGTGTTGGAGGGATATTCGTGCTCACCATTTCTGGATGGGTGGAGTGCTGTGGCTCATCTGCATTCCATAGCCTAACCCTTACATCTCAAAATAAATGTAGGCTATTACGGCTTTCAGTGACAGGCCAGGTGAGGTGACACCTGCGGAGGTGTTGTGAATTTTTGAAGGTTTGGTCCGTTCATGTGTTCACCCTGTTCACCCAGTGTCAGTGCATCAAACAGCACTGGCAGGTCAAAGATGGCCCCCTGTGGTTTGACTGGAGACCTACAGGCTTTGCTGGCACATCATTTCTCATCTACAGCACGGGCTGGAAATGACTCACCGAAAATCCAAGGTGATCTGCCAAACCAAAGCAGAGCTGCACACAAATACGTTTTTAATTGAGTACTTAAGTATAAATCTCTGCCAATGATATGGGTGATTTCTTTTATTATGTGCACAAATTTTCAAGCTCAAGGTTTGTGCCACCTTTGAAATTTCATTGCTCAATCAGGTTGCATTTTGCTGGTGGCTGCTGGAAAGCTTCCATCTCAAAAATGTCAGCTAACAGAGAAACAGCTTTATTTTCTTTTTTCTCTTTTTTTTTAGCCTGACAACCCTTTTTTCAGTTTATCCAATGGCTTTTGACATGTGCTCATAAGCCTAAAAGGTCATGCAGTGTTTCAGCCCATAGAGGCACGCGTAAAATAGTCCGTCAGTTGAAGTTGCAACTACTTGAAAATCACTAAACCTGGGGCTGCAATAATTTTTTTACCCCACACCAAAGATTTACGTCATTCCACAGCAGTTTTCCTGGTAAGTATGCCTTACAACAATGTGACCACCGGCAGCACTAATTGCGGCACTCTTGTGGGTCATGTGAGCATGGCTGGAAATAGATGCTGTAGCCATCAATGGGAAGTCCATCTGAGTTTGGGCGAGTGGCATTCTTGGAACACAACTTTTTTTTTTTAAATTTCTGTTTTTGTACATTCCCCAAAAACAGTGGTTGCCTCAGAATGCTTTGCTAAGTCTCGACCTAGCAAGAGTCAAGACCCCTTTTTGCTGAACGCTCCAGATAAAATCCACTTAGTCACTGTCCCACTGCATTGTTTCAGGCTTTGACAATGACTCTTCACATTGGTTTTTTATGCGTTCCTCTCTCCCTGGAGAGGAGAAGCAGCCATTCCCTGGAGTGCTGGTTTGAGTTGTTTCCCTCGTTACATAGGGGAGAACAGCTTGTAACAGCTACCAGCAACGAAACCTGGATTTCTTTAAGTTCTCAAAGCACCCTATTCTTGTTGCTGGCACCTCTCCTGTCTGCAGTCGTCTTCGTTCATCCGTCTCTTTTGTCTTCACCCTGTCTTTAATTGTTGTCCTGTCTTTGATTTCCCGTGATTGTGTCTTCTTTTTTTTGTTTGCTTGTTTTGCTCAAGTAAGCGAGTACTGTGTGCTCTTCAAGAATATTTTCCAGGTTCATTCTTTTACACACATAACACCAACGCAGACACACCTTATTTCTGACCAAGATGCTCTCTGTTCGTCATAAACTTGAGGGCAGAGTTTCTTGTCCTCAGCAGCCAGGTGTGTCTCAGTGGCTCTAAAAATGTATCTGTTATGCTTTTCCTCTGTCTCTGTCTTTGAAGGGAACAGCAGCCATGGACTGAGGAAAAACGCCCTGGGTTTAGATTAATATCACAACTCAACAGGTGACCCATGACCCCTCCTTCTCTCGATTTCTCACCCTCGATCTGTCTTTCCCGCTTCATCTCTCTTGGCCATTGCTCTGTCCTCGCTTTCACTCACACACGGAGCAACCAATCTGTTCTTTTTCTTTTTGCAGTGCCATGTATAATCTCCTGGTTTCTATCCCTTGTAAAACTCTCTAAATCTCCATCTTATTTGTAACATCTTAATAATCCTGTCATTTCTTCCTTTGAGGCTTGAAATACAGGGTCACAAAGTTTGCACTCGAGACTGCTACAGTTTTTTTAAACTGTAGTTCTCCTCATCATCTGTCCATCTCTGTATTTCTGAAGCATTAATCAATAGTTCCTCTTACTAACCCAGCTTTAGGATACACGACTCTTATCAGCACAGCATCTCCTTTGCAGCTAACATCAAGGCTCCTGATTCACATCTTATTCATTTTCTCCTTTATAATGTTATTTATGTCTTTGACCAAGTACTGTAATGTGAAGTGTTTTTGGTTTGTTTGTTTGTTTGTTTGTTTAAAGTGATCTATTTCCTTGCGCAAGTCCTCTGAATTCAGTGTGAGTTCAGAGTGTGTTGACAGTGGACAGAACATCGGTGGTGTTATGGGCCAACTTAGACAGGAATTTTGGGTCGCACCCCCAAAATTAGAATTTTTCAGAAATATTTGCCTTATTTGGAAAATCAGTTTGGAAACAACTGAACTGCTGAAAGTGATGCACTGATGACCATTTGAGAACAATTTAATTTTAAACAGTGTCAGATGACCAAAGCATACTGTAGCAATTTGCAAAGTAATAACTATGAGTAATGTATTTTAAAATGTTATTAAAAGTCATAATAGTTACCTTAATGTCATGAAATATGGAACAGGATGATAGGCTTGTCCACTGTAATACGGTAATACGCTGTTAATTTCATATGTGTGTGTGTTTATATATATATGTATATATATATATACACACACACACACACACACATATGTATATATATATACACACACATATATATGATAATTTCAATGTCATATATGTATATCAAATTCTGGATGCCATGGAAGACAGTTATTCTTTTTCTGTTTATGATCACATAATGGGCCTCATTTATCAATATGTTCGTAAATCTTTTTGTAACTTCCCTCGCATTTATCAAACGTTCGGGGCTGTGGCATTTCCTTCGTACCCACACATGTATGTTTATAAATGCCAACCACTCGTAAACTGGAAGCGTGATTGTGAGACCGCAATTATAATACATTACCATAATTGCTCCACCTCAGAAACACCATATAAGGCACAGAAGCACACACACCTACTCACACTCACCTGTGCAGAATGTCATTGAGGCAAAAGAATTTCTCTGGGCCAGAGCTGAAAGTAATATTTTGTAATGTTCATCAGAACAAAGTTACAGTGCTGCAGTTTCTGTCCAAGAGGTCAAATTAAAATACTGTGATGTGAAGCTTGAGAAAATGATAAAATTAAAAAAATGAAATAGCCTAAGGCTTGTCAGCATCACGGGAGAAGGGCAATGAACATCTGATTCATTTCCAATGTGAGTGAGTGCATCAGTGCGATTATTGGTGAGGTGTGTATGTCTGGGATAATTCCAGAGGAGGACAGCGACTTTATTGAATTGGATTATCACCAAGGGGTGATAGAGGGGTGCCCTTCCTTTTTGAAAGGTACCCCTATAGACAAACCACATTATATCCTAAAATGCGGTAAAATTAGATAGTGTCTGTGAAGAACTGTGAAGCTTACACACGGCTCAAGTGGCTTTCAGGCTTTCATAATTTCCTTCACATGTCTAAGCAATTTGGGCGCCCAATATGTGCTGACATTAAATTGACTGACATTGCTACATCAATTACTACATTGTCTCTTCAGGCCACCAAAAAATATATAAAAAAAAAAAAAAACTGCAAAAAATAAATAAATATACAATTTTACAAAAAGCTGAGGTTGGAGAACTACAGTAGTACACTGAAATATTTTACAGGCAACAACACGTGTTTATGCTGATGTTTATTTCTTAGGCAAATTCTGTCTACCTTCATCAGAGGAATAAATACAAAATCTCAGAGTTTTAAACCAAATATCAATTGACGCAGTTTGTTTTCCATCATGCTGCGTGGGTCAGACCTTAATCTGATTCAACAGTGTACCACCATGCACTGCAAGGGAAGTAGCAGTGACGCATCAAGGGAGCCATTGAGGCTTAATGGAGAGCACTAGAGAAAGCCCTCAGCTGGAGTGAAACAGGACTATGGGTATGCGTGGGCTACTCCATGCATGAGTGTGTGTTCTAGAGACGGGTATAAGTGAAAGGTGAATCTGTAAGTGCACAAAGTCACTTTTCACATGTCACTGTGATTGCGTGTAGCCAAGGAGGATTTTGCTTATTCCAAATAAAATGATCTTGCATAGCTGTGAACAGAAATTTGACCTTGACTGAATCTTTATTTGGCACATCAGTGCTTCTGCTCGACTGTTGTGTGCAAGCTGTCAAGTTCTGCACAGAGCACTTGCTTATCAAAAAATTTGAATTAAAAATCATATATCGCATCATGTTGGTTCTTTGTGTACCATAAAGGTTAAATGACAGTTGGATAAACTGCCATTTAAGTGATATTTGACCCTCTGGCCCGCATGACATTTTGATAATAGTTTGACATAATTGTGTCCTTGCAGTTTTGTAGCTGTTTACCCCTGTAACCATTATGTTTTAAGGGTGTAACAGATAAAGTTGGTCCATGTGATTATTATTTAATCTGTCAGCCAAAATGCAATTCTTTCACAGACTCACAAACATTAGTCAAGTGTTGGCAGAATGTATCTATAAAGGTCAGTTTCAGCCTGCAGATGAATGCAGCCTGTGTGGAGGCAGAGCAGAACACAGAGTGACTCACTGACCTTCCAGCCCCGAGGAATCCTCTGCCTCTGTCCAAGGTGCTTTAACACTTTGCATAATCTTTTTTTTTCCTCTGCCCCCCTTCTCCTCATCCTCCACAGAACCAACTCGGACTCGGCTCTTCACACGAGCGCCATGAACCCAAATCCCCAGGATCCCTTCGGCATGAACCAACAGATGGGTCGAGGCCCCCCTCAGCGTAATGGTGAGAGAAAAACAAACACACTTATACAGCCCCTAGGTGGTTGCCCTCAAAGAGACCCATGCCTGTATCATGAAGCCTGTTCAACACAGAGCGACTTTGCAAAGGCAGGTCCTACAAAGGCAGGGTTTTTTATACGTTGAGATCCCATTGCTGTGGATATAGATGTGCAGACAAATTTTCCATGAAGAGGATGAGTTAGGGTGAGCCACCTTCATGATATGGGAACCTTCAGCTTAAAACTGCGGTTACCTTCATCACTCATTCATTTGTTTCATCTTTTCTCGCTGCAGTTCTATTTATTTCTATCTACCAGTGTAAAGATACCATTTGAAACCTATTGCATTGGCTTTTTAACTATTAAAATACCAGAATTGTGATGTTTTCTCTATTAATTCCATCTCTTCATGCCAACTTTCTAAGAACTAGGGGTGTTCCATCTTAGGCACCTCACGATTCGATTCAATTATGATTCAGGGTGCTCCGATTCGATTATTAAACGATTATTACGATTATCACGATTATCGATGCTCGATGATCTTTTTCCCCCATACAGATTTTTTTTAAACAAGGTATATTTGTCAGCATCCATTAATTAAAGTAAACACACATTTCTTCTTTTTGGTTTCAGTTACACATTTTCTTTGTTGACTGATGGGGTGCACATACTTATGTTTTTAAATTTATCTTAGTGTCGCAAGTTATATGCATCGGTTATATGTCGTCGGTTATATGCATTTCATGCCCATGTGAAACTATGGCTGGGCAACTGCATGGCCAGTCACTTTTAACTTTTAATGTTTAATGCGAACTTCTTCCTCCCTCCTTACTGCTGCTGCATTCACGTACTCATCGTCAGCTCCGGCATCCCACTGTAAGTCGTAAATTCAACCTGTAGTTGAATGTATGATATGCGGGACTGGGAGTAAGAGATTATTTGGTGAAGCAACAGTGCACAACACAACATTAGAGATCTTTTACGTTATTATAAGTGTAAAAAATTTCATTAAATTTCATTCATTTCATTATGAAACTGTGGCAGGACAAATTAGACTGTGGCGGGCTGCCATAGTCTAGGTAATTAATGGGAAACACTGTTACAGACGTAAGTACCCATATCAGTGATGTAGTTCACTTTCTGCTTGTATATTTGAGGCTGTGTGCTTGATTCTGGCTAAAACACAACTAATATTCATAGTATGACAGCGAGACTTACGCTACTTTAAGAAACTCACTGGAACCTGGTTAAGAAGATCCACCTGTGTATGAAGACACATCCTCTAATAGTAATGCAGTGTATTGTCCTTTGTACTGTAGGTATAACCTGGTGAGAGCTACATACTTGCTCTCTGACATACAGTAGATGGGATGCTCCTGTACTGGCTGTCCATGGCTTGGTTATCATGCTAGTTTATTGTGTTTGTGTTTCTCTCCCTTGGGTCATTCATTAACAGAGAACACAGTCCATCCAGCCAGCCTCTCTCAGCCGCACAGCTGAGCTACAGAACACAGATCTAGCGTTGGTCCTACAGTATGCCTAACACTCTAGAGTCTACCTCAGATTAGCTATGTCATTGAAGCCATATCTCAGTATAAATTTTGAATCAGAAGCCGCCCTTATCCACTGGGAAAAAAAAGCTGTAATTTGTAATTAAAACATCTTGAGGCAAGAGGAAACAAGTCACTAAGAGACTATATGCCTTCAGTCTTTGTCCCTCTTTCGCCTGCTCTCTACCTACTTAGTTTATCCTCCCCATCTGTTCACTTTCCCTTACCATCCCTCCTCTGTTCTTATTGTTTCCATCTTGACGGTTTGACAGTTCAGTGTGTTTGTGTGATGGTGTTGTCACTTTTGTCAAATCTCAGAGTTGATGAGGCGTGGAGTGGATGAGGGAAGCGCTCCTCCAGTGAATTACTACTGGCTTTGTTTAGCCAACAAGTTTAAACAGGATATTGGCTTAAGATCCGGGCCAAGCATGAATTTCAAACACAAACAGAATCAGCGCAGTGTGGATATATGGCTCAGGGCACTCTGTGTCTATTGTGTTCTGTTTGGCTCACCTTAAACCTAGCTGGAAAAGTAAGAGGGAGAGAGAGATCCTTGATAAAATGGCTGATATCATGACTTACAATGTTTCCGATTTCTCTGTCACATGAAACACTGCACAGAGCCTCAGTCAGTACATAGTAATTAAAAATAACTATAGTTGCAGTAGGCCTTGAAACAGCTGAACTATATATGTAAGTAGCCTACTACATTCCCTAATTATGGACTAAGCCGCTCATGGTGGATTACATACTATTTGTAGTCTGCTCATATTGTCTGCTACCAAATAATACACATACCTATACAAGCTTGAGCTGAACAGTTTGGTAAAAAATTATTTTCACGGTAAGTTGGCCAAAATATCCTGATGGTGGTATGAGAACAAAACTTTATCGTGGGAAAAAAATGACTAACTAAGGATTCAAAAGACAGCTTCAAAGGAAAAATCCAGACCTTAAACATATTAACACCCTTTACAAACAGGGACTGGTGATTTAAATTGTTTATGGTGCTGTTTTGTTGTATATTTGCTATTCTGTTCGGTGGCACCGGGGGATATTCCTGGTACAGTTACAAAGGCATTTAATTGGAATGGGGGAAAATGAACAGTCTAAAACAGAAGCATTAGCTTTCAAGTTTCAGCATCAACCCTAAAAATACAAGAGCAAGGGCTTCTTTGTAGACACAGATGCTCACAGATTTTCAGATTTTCATAAGTTTCATTAACCAGCAAAGCAGAGCTGCTGCCATTCTAAAGCCTTGCCCTTTCAACCAATCAGAGAAGTTATAAGGTTACCTCCTGCTTGTCAGTCAAGGTTGTGCACACAATTCAAGAATCCATGTGCAGAATATAGCTTCCGTTCAGTAGCCGTTCGCAATAGCAGATGAGCAGGTAAAGAAATTTCCCTGCATTGCCCAAATGTTTGCTGTATACACAGCAGGCAAACAGAAAACTTTTGCAGAACAACAAGAAAAATTAAAAGAAACAAATTAAGCCTGTTTTAAAACAGGGTGTCCACAGATCATTAAAATGCAATAAAGGTCAATGGGTCATAAATCAGTTTAGCAAAAATTAAAGCCATCACAAAGCATTAAAAGGTCTTAAATGCTATTTCCCAGAGTCTTACATTTTGAATAGTATTATGCTATAGGTGTTACTCTGTTTCTCTGCGCTAGTGGAACACTACAATTAACCACCGCATCTATCCCACTTACCACCACTACGGCCACCACCTTAGCTGGCTCAAACAGAATTACTTACTGCAATGCCAAGTGGCCTCAGAACATTTGGCGCCACTTCAACATCACAGGCACAAGTTCTGTGCTTTCTTGACACAACCGTGAAACATTACTCGTACACGTCAAACGAAGCTTTTTCCCAGTTTTTCCAAACCATGTTTCCCAATTCCAAAATTGCTAGTAGTTTCACATGTGGCAAAAACTCAATGGCATAAATAATTCGCTTTAGATTTGCCTCGCACATCATGAAAAAGCTTTTTGGTTGGCCGTTGGAGCTAATGTTCAACAAAACCCTGAACCAGTTCACCAAAAAAGTAGCAACTGGACGTCCATGTTTGTTTTGGGGAGGAAGGAAGTGTCCAGTCAAGGTGTCTTGAATCCCAATTCATCGGACATGAAAACTTGCTGCATCACATTAAAGTAAGTTTATTTATTACGGTTAATAGTTTATTGTAATAAGCTTGCTATGCTTCTGTTGCTAAGAGATAATTTTTTCCTCATTGTATTTGGTGGGTAGTTACAATGTTGAGCTATGGTGACAGTATAAACATTACATTTATAAAGGGGTGTATTTGCCATTAAAGGTATGGTGTTATTGCTGTGCTGTGAAATAAGGTTTTACAGATAGATAAACATCACAACAATTCCCCCACTGTTGCTTTTGTTCAACACCATTTGTAATGTGTTTGAGTTATCACTTTATATAGTTACTCATTAGAAGATCTAAGGTGTAGGTACTGCATGCATGTAATTAGTTTACTGCATGCTTGAACCACACTAATTAAATGTAATTAGTGCAGTGTAATTGCACAATTTGAGTGAAGAACTGTGTTTAAATGACTTTGTATTACAAGTGTAAACAATCAAGAATTACTGTTATTAAAATTACTGTGTCAATTCTCAGGAATGTGTGCAACAACTGAACATGAGGCATGTACTTTCCATTGGTATGGATGGGCCAAACATGAACTTTAAGTTCTTGGATTTCCTCCAACAAGAACATGCAGAACAGTGCAGAGATGTACAGCTGGTTGAAGTAGGAAGCAAGCTGTGGCCTGCACACCCTCCACAATTCAGTCAAGGCAGGTTTTTCAGTGTGGCAACTTGAAAAGATCTTCAGAGCCATGCATTTTCTATTCTACAGTGTCCCTGCTAGAAGAGTAGAAGAATTTCACCACCCTCATTGGCTCATTTTGCTTCCCGCTACCATTCTACGGCCACAGATGGGTAGAGAACACTGTGGCATAGAGAGCTATTGAAGTTTGGTCAAAGCCTCAACTATATGTGGATTCCATCAGAAGGAGGAAACTCCAAACCCTGGAACAGCCTTGTTTGACACCGTCAAAGCAACACTTGGGGATCCTTTCACCTTGGCTAAACTCCACTTCCTCATAGCTATGTCCAGGACCTTCAGCCCCTTCTTGTCAAAATGCCAAACAGATGAGCCAATGTTTCCCTTTCTTAGCAAAGCCTTTGCTGAGTTGCTGGAGGTAATATTGGACAAATCAAATATGGGACAGGGGCAGATCAAATATGTGGGCCTATCCCCTCTGTGCCATTTACAGCCGGTTTTCCCTATTTGTCAGAACTCCAGAGCAAATCAAGCACGAGGAAGGTGAACTCACTGTAGTCAACGTTAGAAAAGAATGCATGATGGGCCTGACCAGCGTTGTCAAGACAGTGCAAGAAAAAAGTCCACTGAAATATCCCATTGTGAGGCAGATTGCATGCTTGGACCCCACAAATAATGAAAAGATGGAAAGATGGAAGAGTTTAGTTCTGAGATTTCTGCAGGACAAGCAGTTGGCAGGAGTTTCAACTGGTAGGAACTTAAATTATTTCTTTTGATTTGACAATTAAAGGTTTTTTTTAATGCTACAGGGTCTGAAACTAACTTTGTTGAATCAACCACTGTGTCTAGTGGATGAAAAAAATTACCAGACCCAGATGCTGTACAGTTTCATTCAACATGAAAATGAATACCACAGAACTACATCAGCATGTTTAAAAAAAAAACAGTGAACAGGCTCAAACATGGATCTGTCTGAGTGCAATTATGTTTTACTATTTTTACCAATATTATTGTAATAATTGTAATAATAATATTAACAGTTTTAAAAATAGTCCAATTCTATGAGATACACCTGGCTTGATGGAATAACAAACAGAGGGGAAACAAAAGGCCTTTCATCCTTTTTCCAAACATACTTTTGTGATTCTTGCAACGCTAATATGTAAAGAAAGAATATTTAGGAAAGTCTAGGAAGGTGGGTGTTATAAGTTCTTGGTAACTATCTGTCAGTATTTTCTAAACAAAGACTTAATGACAGATTTAAAGACTTGTAATTTCTTGTTCTTTTGTCTTTCCTGTTAAAGGTGATTCTTGTATTTTTAAACCCGGGCCCTATTTTCCCCTCTATTTGGGTCTAAATGATGAATAGGAACAAAGAGTTGGGGAATCAGTCCAGTATTGAGCGAGAACGCTATAACAAGCAACCACGAAACATGGCTGCAATGTAATCCAATGGGGCAACCTCTCCACATCAAAGTACGTCCACTAAAACTGCCACAGACAGGCTCAGATTAAAAAGTGTCTGACAATATTATGGGAAGCATCTCTTCAGAGATAGGCGTGTGTAGCAGAAGTCTTGCTCAAGGAGAGGCCTCACTCTGAAATCTGGCGGGAGGTGAGTTGTTGCAGGAACACAACTGTGTAAACAGAGAGCCATTTGGGGAAGAGTGGAAACATTGCAGAGTTGGAGTACATAAAGCATAGCGAAGTATTATCTAAAGATTAAAGAAATAAACAGTCATTTGTGCTTGAACATTTCAAAGTTGTTGCCACTCTTCACGCATCTGTTGGCTTGAGACATGCTGAAGCTGTGGCTAGTTGTGCTACCAATGGATGCTGACACTCCTGTCTGGACATTGCACCTCGCTGACCATCAGGTGAATATTAGGATCACTACTGCCAGCCAAAGAAGGGAAGAAATCCGATACCAAAGCACTTTGCTTACAGAAAAATGCTGTTCCAAGTGGAGGGCCATGCTGCAGACAAAGGGAAGGTAATGTGCACTGAGTGCCAGCTCTTTCCATAAAGTTGTCAGAGGCTTATAATATTAACCTGATCCTGTCAGTGGCAAAAACAAACACTTTTTGTGGACATACTTTGACGTGGAGAGGTTGCCCCATTGCAGTATGTTACAGCCGTGTTTCATGGTTGCCGGTGATAATGCTCTCACTCATACTGGACCGATTCCAAAACTTTTTGTTCCTATCATTCATTTAAACCCAAATAGAGGGGAAAATAGGGCCCGGGTTCAAAAATACTGTATTTACCCTTTGATGCTGTGGGTTATGTCATAGTCCAACAATTGGGAAGCTTTCTCTCTCTTGAAGGTAGGAGTACCTTTTCTTCAACCACTGGAGTGGCCGCTTGATGTGCCTCTGCATGAAGCAAGTCCTACCCTGAACTGTTGAGATTCTGTCAGAGCCTTCTTGTCCAATGGACAAGCCGCGGTAGAAAGAGAATTCTCTTTAAACTGGTCATCAATCCTGAAAATCCTAATAAAACATGTTTATGCGTCTGTCAGTCCATTCATTTTCTTGTGCTTTGCTCCCAGCCCACCAAGTCTGAATTCACTGATTGAAATCTGTTGCATTGATACAGTGGTCCTCCCATAACACATGAAGTTCTCACAAAATCGGACTGCTTGGTTTTACAATCTAATTCAGTGTAAGATACAAAAGTCAGAATGGCATCAAGGTCTTAAAAGGCATTGAATTAAATTTGCTGATACCTGCAGATACCCTGTAATACTAGAGTTTATATCGATGCAGCTTTTTCCCACTGGAGAAAGTTGAGAGGGAAGTCAAAACAAATGCCGAAGTGGCATTTTCTCTGCTTAACTGTTGAGTTTTTGGTGGACGGTTGCAGTTATGTAACACTGGTTTACTTATCTTTCATGCATGTATGGATACTGTTTTGTCAATACTAGACTGTTGATAACTGCATCAGACTTAACTAATTGTTAGCTGAGGTGACAGACATCTTTAGTTGCTGGACAAGAATACTGTGGCACCATGCTTGAATGAGAAGCAGCTGGGAGATGTGTGGATGTCAGAGAGCATGGAGAGGGAGGGGAGGGAGTAATAGAGAGGGGTTTGTTTGGCTAGCTTGATTTCCAAATCTTGCATATTGGGGTTTTATAATCTTCCAGGGCAAGCTTCCCAGGTAATGCCTTTGTAATTGAAACCCTAAATGTCATTACCGAAATGACCAATTCAAATCATGTCATCGGTTTGAGATTTGGTTATGGCCCAGGCCTCATACAGACTGTATGTCCCATCCTCCATCCTCCAAGCAGATGTAACACCAAAGTGGCTGTTGCAGAAGAGCAGAGAGCCGTGAAGCCCAGGGGGCTCGTTGACACCTGTCAAGGTTCCAGCAAACTGAGTGGTGTTAAGCTGTGGCTGATTAAAAAATCATCTAACTAGGAATTACAGCAATGACTCATACTGCTGTGGTGGAAATTCAGCTGCAGTCTTTTGTTGGGTTCTCTTCTGCTGATTTTAGTCAACAGAACAGGAGCTTCATCAGCCAAGGGACACCTAATGTTCCCCTGCAGCTGACATGCCTGTAATCACTGGTATGCTGTTGCGGCACAGTGATAGATCTGGGCATATACAACACTCAGTACAGTGCGGTGTGTAAGCGATCCAGCCAGGGACACCGGCCAGCCATTTTCCGTCCCAGTTGTCCCATTTCCGTCCCGGCTGCGCCTCTGTGAGCAGCAGTGACTAGACACCTTTGAAGGGAAATTAAATGATGCCGGACTGCTGTATCGCCTCATTGTCCCGTCCCCTCCAACAGCCCGAAAGCCGCCTCTCTAAATGAATGGACTTCTGAGAAAAATGAGAACATGGAAGGGAGAATGAATGGGTGTGGGTAGAGGATCAAAACCAAATGTGTAAGAAGCTGAATTTTAGTCACAGAGGATGAAGAGACTTGACGGAGACTTTGGGGGAAAGACAAAATATTTTGTTAATAAGCAACCGAGAGCACAGCAAGTGTTATTGCTAAACGGAAGAGTTAGACACAGAGTAGACAAAGAAGTAAGAAAGAGGGAAACACAAAGGAGTGTGTGTCTGGCATCAGATCTACAGCATGGCTGAAGAAAAAGAGGTTCTTTGTGGCATGGGGAAAACAATGGCCCTCTTTTTATTCTTCTTGAGTCTATGAACCCCCTCTCCACTTCTCTCTTCCCTGTCCTTTCTGTGGCCGTGTTCCCTAATAACATAATGCCAGATGCCCAGCTGTTGTGTTTATTAAAAACTGCAGAGTGTGTATTTTGAAGGACCCATTCCCATCGCAATGGCTGATTATTGTGCTGGGTTAAATCAAATGTTGCATCTTCTCTAATTCTCCTCTGCCATTGTTCTTTTTCTGTCTGTCTCTCTTTATCGCTTTTCCTTTTTCGGCGGAGGCTGGCGTGCAGCCAGTGTGAACGAGGCAGAGGTGGACGGCACTGGAGACAGTGAGTTATACCTTTAATTCTCACCATGAAGACCAAACAAGATCAAACTTCTGCCTGCCTTTGCTTTGTAATCCTCTCTCTTTCTCATTCTCTCTCACACACCTCATTGATGTAGCCCATGTGATCACTTGCTGACCTTTGCATCAGTTTGCCTGTGTAGGAGATGTGTGATTTAAGGGTGTTTTTTTCTTTCTCTTTCTGCCTCCAGTCTTCTCCTTCCCCACGCTGCCTAATGAGGAGAGTCTAATAGGTGTCAGTAAGCCTCTGCCCAAGCAGCTGTGGGAGGCCAAAAAGGTGAGACTGAGGAGGGAAAGTTGGTTATAAATGGTGAAATCCACTGACACTCTAGGAAAATTCAGTCTTTCATATCCCATAAGAAAAACAACCCACCAGAACTGGCAAGCGGTTCAGGGTCTTAAGTGTTTTAAAGCATTTTCACAGCATTTAAAATCTGTAAAATTAAGGCAGATGCTTTAAGATTTGAACTGCCAGCCAATTTGAATGACCATGCAGCTTTTTTAGAATAATGAGATGGAGTAATAGGACAGCATGCAGGTATGTCTAGAAACTCTTAGAACTCTTTTTTTTCTTTTCTTTTTTTACATTACAAAATGTAAACAATTAAACCATTAAGTTAAGCAGCTTAGGCATGAAATCACAGCCCTTTCGGTGTTTGCCCTAGAATTTTTTTTCTTGTAGCAGTGGCATGATCTGTTTTAAGCAGCAGTAACACTACTGAACTATTATAGAAATACTGCAGGAATATTATAAGTGTCTGTGTGCTTCTGTATTCTGTCTGTGGCCACATGTTGCTATTTGGCACCTTGATCATGAAGGTGCGTCATGGCTGAAATAGGCTACAAAAGATTTGTTTTATTGTATTACTGTAGTGCACATTGACTGTCTTTAAACAAACAAAAACGTTCAATTCAGACATCTCAGTCAGCTGCATGACGTCTGTGCTAGATGTCTGAAATCACTGTCTTTCAGAGGCAGGCCTAGTTAATTTTAAGTAACATAACATTATATCACTAACCCTATACAATATATAAATTTCTCCTTTTGTTTTTATTTGGATTGAATTAGCCTAGAATTGCACAGAAAGACCATTCTTTTTCCACTTTATTATTCAGTCTGAAATTGCTCCCATATCAGCCTATTTCTGTTGGCGGAGGGATTTGAATCCTACTAACCAATCACTAGCAACCGATATGGTAGCTGTTGTTAAGCTTTCTTCAACACACCGATTGCTGCTCACTCTGCAATAATACTTGTTAAAAAGTCAATGTAAATTATATAAAGTCATGTCTGCCTCGTACAGTTTTGACACTTGCTTTAGCACTCCTTTGTATACCCATTTTTGAGGTTTTTAATTCTGTATCCTATAGCTTTAAACTAAATGAAATTTGATTTCCGTTTCACCTCTGAAGTGCATTTTGAATTTGTGTTTGGGTTTTTTTTCCAGCAACCATAGCTTCAGTCCAATAAAGTTAAATTTTCTCTTCCAGGTCCAGTCTCTTGCATCACGGCCTAAATCCTGTGAAGTGCCTGGAATCAAGTAAGTCTAAGGAGAAACAACAGGGTTTATTCTTTCTATTCTATTCTTTCATCCTGAAGGGGGATATCACACACTGTTTTGTAGTTTTACAATTTACACAGGCTGTTGTCTTCCCACTGGAAAATGGCCTATGGTGTCATCTGCATTTGAAAACAATTAATTAAAGAGATTTTGGCATTTTCACTGGCAGTGCATTCTCTTTACTGTAGAGCAACAATCTTGTGGTTGCAGGCATGTTTTTGTAGGCGGTCCAGATCAGCCAGAATTTTGACTACCTTTGTCATCTTTATACAGAAGTTATGCTGCTTTCTAGAGAGTCTGAACTAGTCTATAGGAAGCTATGTAGCTCATATCTTTGGTGGAAAAGTATCAGATTGAACAGTGTTGAATAATAAATGTACAACATAGCAACCAAGAATACTGTAAGCAGCAGGAGCCAAGCTGCTCCAGCCTCTGTTTCATGTCCTCTGATCTTCTGACCGAGACAGAGCCACATTGTTGTTTGCGGTGGTAAGCGTTTGTGCCACATATTGTCATTGTTTGTGTTCTGCCAGTTCATGGGTGTGTGTGTGTGGACCGACAACAGTGAGTCACAATTGCTGCTGCAGTCTGTCACTGAGGCAGCATGCAAGCAGGAGTGGAAATGAGAATAGAGGAAATGGTGAGGGGTTGGAAAACAGAGAAAGAGTCTAGGAAAGGTCTAGTCAGATTGGAAAGGAAATAGGAATGCTTGAAATCATCCCATCATTGATTGTGCATGGCATTCACAAGTGTGTAGTAGGTATTTCCATTCATCGCAGCACATTTCATTGAGTCAGCGCATTGTTCTCGATGAGTCAAACCAGTTCTCTGTCAAGGCGCCTCAATTATCTCTCCCTGCCCTCCAGTATATTCCCGTCCCCGGAGCCGAACCCCGGCCTGTCCCACTATCAGGGCTCGTTGAACACGGGCGGCTCTCTGCCGGACCTCAGCAACCTGCACTTCCCCTCCCCGCTGTCCACCCCGCTGGACCCCGAGGACAACCGGGGGTACCCCAACCTCAGCGGCGGCAGCAGCACTGGAAACCTGCCAGCCGCCATGATGCACCTGGGCATTGGAAACTCGCAAGGTGGGTGGAGCACAGCACAAGTATGCAGCATGTCATGTCGAGAAATCGTACAGTTGAGGTTGGAGGGAGAATTTGCTTAATTTATGAGGTCAGTGTTATACTGTGTCCTGCTGCAAGGCAGTGGCCGCGCTTCACTGAGTCTCTTCACCCCACTATGACACATGAGACACGTTAAAAAATGATCCAACAACTGGTTAAACCCGACAAACAGGTTTACCCTCACAGTGGTTAGCAGGTGATTGGCACCTAAATTTGAAGTTTTTCTTTGGTTTTAATTTTCCTCATGCAAATCTTGGCCACAGGATTTGTTGGCTCTCTCTTGCTGCCAAACTTCATCAGGCGTTCAGTTGTAGACCATGTTCACTAGAGGTGAATTATGCTTTTTGAATGTTCAAATAAGTCTGAACTAGTCTGTGGTAAGATATGTGGCCCATATCTTTGGAAAAATATGAGATTGAACAGTGATGAATAATAAATGTACAGCATAGCAACCAGCATTCCCTAAGTACAAAAAATGCTGCAAGCAGCAGGAGCCAAAGAAAATTTAATAGTAAACACAACTACTTACTTCTCTTAAAAAAACAACAAAAAAAGTAATGTTTCTTCCCCTATTTTTCTGGTGCCCGTAACATAAGGCCTTGTGTTCCATTCTTAAAATTCATGTTCGAGTCAGCGTAACATCTTTTAACAGTCGTGTTTATCAATTTTCCCTGGTGTATTCAGCTGTTTGTTATATGATGTTGACTGAAGCGCCAGACTGTCACAAAGACCGCCACCAGTTTGAGCCAAATCAACACTGAGGAAGACTCGCCATCGGGACATATTCCACACAGGCCCGCTGATTCCATCATTTTCCCGCTGTTTTGAATTGTGCTGTTGGTATTTTAAAAGGAGTTCTTTATCTTTGCTGCAGTAGGCTGTGGAGGTGGGGGGCAAATAATAGTCGAATAGTACATTGAAAAATCAAATAGCAATTTTGCATGAAACGCCCAAGTGATCACATAAGATGCATTTATTTGTTTGTTGCTCAAACATGAGGCACACTTGTGACTGCTAAGGAGGGTGACATCAGTCTCATTGTCTACCTGCAGTCTATCACACAAACAGGGATGTGTTGTTCAAAATTTAAATGGACCAGAGAAAGCTGGCAGTTGCTGTGCTTGTGCTTGGAGAAAATGATTAGTCTATTTTGTAGCAAAGATGTCATGTCAGACGGCATAAATAAAAGTAAACATGGATGTGACAGAGTTTGTAAGTAAACATGTTTTGGAGTTTTTCAGGAAGAGGTGTTTTTTTGTCAGGTGACTGACTCTTAGCAGAGTATAAAGTAATGCATGTTCTAATATGAAAACACTCAATTCCAACACAGGGAATGATAATCAGGGTTTGTACAAAGTCTTGAGAATTTTGGAAAATGCTTAATTTCAACTCTCAAGGTTTGGAATATGCTTGAATTCAGATATACTCCTTAAAAATGCTTGATTTTCAACATAAACTGGTGTTTAAAAAAATCTTCATATTTGAAATGAGCATCAAATAATCATGATCAAAACTACAATCAGAGTTAATATGAACAGCTGGTAAAAGATAAACAAAGTGACAATATACATTGATTGATGTAAGTATAAAGGAATTCAGAAACAATTTCATTTTAAGTAACAATTTAGATTAGATGATAAAGGCTTTGAGAGTCAAGAAACTTTAGGTATCATGAAAGTGCTTGAAAAGGGCTTGAATTGTCCTCTGAGAAGGCTCTACAAACCCTGGAGAATAAAACGGACCCATCTTGGAATGAACCAGATTAAGACTTCATGTTTACTGTAATGGAATATCTACCTGCTTCGGCAATTTGCAAGTGAAAACAGGACCATGAGCCCTCATATCTCCAGCTCTGCTGACTGTGTGCAGACACCAGGAGGAGTGATGTAAAGATGAGGGCAACCAAGACAATTAGCTCAAACCTGGAAAAAAATCTACCAGTATTAATCTTTAATAGGTATCTTTAATATTTAATAAATCTCTCTAAGTCTCCTTAGTTATTTTGACGTTACATTATAACGCTCCATTTTTCCCTCTGATGTAAGTCCTGATACATGAACTTGGAGCCTGGTGCCCCACCCCAAAGTCTTCAGAGTGCCAGCAGTGGTGTCAGAGACCCCAAGTTTGAGGTTCCTGTTTCTGTCTGCCAGTCAGCCATACATTATAGATAACCTATTGAATGATCTCTCTGTCTGCAGCTTGTTCACTCTGAACTCTGCTGGCTGATCGGATCACATCCTCCTCTGCTCCTTCAGTCCTTCCTCCCTGTATTATGTGACTCTCTCTCTCTGTGTCTGTGTGTGTGTGTGTGTGTGTGGTTGGGCTTCTATGTTGAACATAGTTCAGCCTGGCTGAGCACCAAAGTAACAGAGGCACTTTGACCCGGTTTTGGCTTCCTACAATCAGCTCTTTTCTTTCCCCCTGTTTTCTCTCTCTTCTCTCATTTTCCTTTCCTCTGCTCTCCGTCTTGCTCTCCCTCTTCAATCACACAATAAAGTCTAGTGTTTTTATGGGTGGGGACTGGAGAGTGCGCTGGAAAATCGAGTGCATAATACATCATAACTTCCACTTGTTCTTTTCTGCGGTCCCATATCTGCTCTGGATTCACGGTTCTCTGTTGACTTCTTAGTTTCATTCAGCCTGTTAAACAGAGCAGCAGCATGTGTCTGTTTTCTCATGTTCTCTCTCTCCCTGCAGGCCTCTCCTCCTCTCTGAGCAACCCCTCCATCCAGGCGTCCCTCAACAACTCTCAGCTGCATTCGTCCCTCAGCAACCCCTCCATCCACTCATCCCTGCGGTTGTCGTCGCTGCCCAACCCGCCCCCGGGAGGCATCAGCAACTCCCCGCGTCGACGGCCGACTCCCATCAGCCCCCTCACCCTGTCACCCGGCTCCGATCAGCGCAGGGGTCTGGCCAAGCAGCTGTCCCCCACCATGTCGCCCTCACTGTCCCCCATCACACAGGTAGACGCATTTCAAATCCCACAGATACCTGGACAGTTTTATTCCCATTGTAAATTAAAACAAAAATGTGCCTTTAATTTGTAAACTAAAATAAAACTGACACTGTGCGGAAAAAATAAAACAAAGGATCTTGTCTACTTGGAAAACTAAAATAGAAATATACACAAAATGTGCAGGGTAAAAAAAAAAAGAGAATACATTTTTTGGCAGTGAATTCTTGACTGTTTTTGCTGAACACCAATGACATCACAAGATGGCGCTGTCCTGTAGCCTGGGCTCAGTTTGCCCTGCTCTCCAGTGCCAGGATGACCAGTTTCATTGCAACTATTAGAACAGCTCATGTCAGAAGTACTTGGAAGAAAACACCAGAGCTCTGTTTAGGATCATTTGGCCCCAGCTGGCCTGATTTCAGATTGCAGTGAGTCAGCGAGTGCAGTTCATTTGTGCTGCACGAAACCAAGTGGATCCAATTTAAAGGTAGTTGAGGATACATTTAAAGAGGAAGTAAATCATTTTAAAGGAATTTGTGGATTAATGTTTGTCTTACATTTGCATTATCCCTGTTCAGAGCCTGTAATTGGAAAAAATATGACCTTACCAAAGATACTGAAACTAGAAATGAAACCAAAAAGCTGAAGTAAAACTTTGCAATAAATAAAAAGTAATGTAAAACTACCAAACTCTCACACACACACACACACACACACACACAAAAAAACTTTCATTAAACTACAACTACCCTGTCCTGAAGTGGATCAGTAGCATTTGACTTGCTTGTGAAAATTAAATTTCTTATTTGCAAATATTAAAATCAGCAGATGTGGATGGAAAACATAAATCATGTGTCCTCCTGAGAGGTTGTGTCTGTTTAATGTTACACTAATGTGTTCATATCACAGTGCTCCAACAATTATGCATTGACTGTGCCTCTAAAAAACAACTCAAAGTACAAGGACAAGTACTCTAAAAACATAAAATAAATAGCTAAATCAGATATACGCTTGTAGTACTGGTCCAGGTTCCAGTTCAGGGACTGAACAGGTTGAGGGGCTCCACCTCCAGTGACTCCTCCTGGTTGTCTACTTCCTCTCTAGGGAGTGGCATTGGATACCAGCAACATGCCAATGGAGCCGCCCCCGCCCTATCCACTCTACCAGCAATCCCAGCATGCAGTGGGCCAGGGGCAACAACGGCAACAGCAACAGCAGCAACAACAACAACAACAACAACAACAGCACCACCAGCACCAGCAGCACCAGCAGCAGCCGGTCTCCCCTCTTCAGAACCTCCCGCTGGACTTCACCAGCAGCCCAGTGAGTCCCATCAGCACCGTCTTTCTCACTTTGCGCCCAGCTGAAATTCATCTGCATTATGTTTTTATCAAACAACATCGGCCTCTTTGTTTCTTTCCCACTGGATCCGTCTGCTTTGTTTCTCTGTTTGTTTGTTTGTTTTGATCTCCACAGTTTGTTTTACCGTCCCAGCAGAGCAGAAATCAGTGAGGGAACTTAGCTTTCATTATGTAAGAGTGTTGGCCCGCACCCGTTTGTGCACTCAAATTTCCGCTTTGATTTATTTTTTTCCTCCCCCATTGGGAAACACACAACATAGTCACAATAACCTGCAAATCCTGTGCATAGTTAGCAGTTTGCAGTGTTATTTTAGACCTGGATCCTGCCATACTGTTCAGGCTACTGAGTGTGAAATGTTCAGTAGTGGCACTTCAAAACACCTTGTCAAGCGTGTATTAATTTGCTGATAATTTGATGAAACTATTGATACCTATAGCCTCCATTCATGTCGGAACTATTTTGTTTGGCTGATCAAAAGTGAATTTCTTTACAGACTCATTTATATCATACTCATAATCACAAATAAAGCAGGTCCTACTCTGCTTCTCCAAGCCACTGACAAAAAGTCCTTTGTTCACGCAGCACATCTCATGGTTAGCCTCAAAGTGGGACTGCTTGCTGACCACTTGTTTTTTCCCTCCCCAAACCTGGCAACCTGTCGTCTTGTGACTTGTGTACCGTGTGACAGCAAAACAACATGGCGGCGTTCTTCAGCGACCCCTTCATGGAGCCCCAGTTCTCTAACCGCCAGGGCAAGACCCACCCCTATCAGGTACTGCCCTGCTGCTGGTCACACACACACACACACACACACACCCCAGAGTAGACTACCCTGCTCGTACAACTAGTCATCTTATGGGGAATATAGCCTGTGAAATGTTTAGGATGTTAAATAGGTGGTAAATACAATTCTAAATACTATTTCCCAGACATATAAAATGCTGGTTTGTAGATGGTGAGTCTACAGGAAAGGTCATGTGGGGACATTTTGAAAGCTCCAACAGTCTAATTTGGAAATTCAACACAGAGCAAGTTGAAGAATTGTTATGCATTACTGGAGGTTTGCACTCCACATGCGCCAAGTTCCCTCTGGACAAAATAGACCTAAAACAGAATGTGTTCATCGTGTGTCCAACCAAGCACTTAAATCAATTTTAGACTTTGAGTGGATGTGTGAAATGTGGACAGACAATAATAACACAAGTAGTTTGTTGAAAAACAGATATCCATAAATGTGAGTACAAAGCATACCAAAGTCTGAACCAAATAGTGTTTTTTATTCTGTTTTTCTGGCTACGATGTTTAACATCTGCTCCTCAGACCACAGATTATCACAAACAGTGTGCGTCTTGCAGTCATCAGCATTGTTGACAACATTCACACTTCCTATAGAGGATGCTGCTTTTCCAGGGTGAACATGAGGCCTCTGATGTCTCTGTTCCCCCTCTTCTCACCTCTTTCTCTCCCTCTGCCTTCAAGCTGGACCAGTTCAGTCTGTTGGAAAACGCCATGAGCTCCACAGCAGGAGGCTCTTGCTTCGACCCTTCCTCCTCCTCGCTCTACTGCTCCCAGGCCGCCATCGCCGGGCTGGGGGGCAGCCATGGCAACCTGCACGACCCCCTGCAGATGAGGCCCAACATGCTGTACTCCAACTGCAGCGGAGGAGTGCCCAACATCATCCTCACCGGTGAGTGGAAATAGCAGTTTGGCCATTTCTGTGGTCTTCAGCTGCTAGAGTGAGGTTGCCGAGCATGTGTGTTGTTTGCTTTGCTTTGTTATGTTTATCTTGGGAGGATGTGGTGAGGTTTGTGCTATGTGGCAGGTTTGTCTGTTTGATGCTATAATTTATTTATATCTCTTCACACAACACAAGCTGGATCTGGTTCTTAGCACAGACCTTCTGTTGTGTCAAAAATGAACAGGGGCTTCCAACAACAAATCCATGAATGTTCATAAAAATACATATGAAATATGAAATATTAGAGAGCAAAAAAATGTCACCAGTACCGGGTTCCCATGGGTCCTGGAATTTCTGGAAATTCATTGACTTTTGAAAAAAGCTATTCTAGACAGGGAGAGAATGTCAT
>OMLF01016565.1:0-13209 GCA_900302615.1 Holocentrus rufus | reverse complement strand
TTGAAATAATGAATCATATCGTTATTTCTTTTGAAATGAATGCAATATGAATTTTTAATCATATTCAGCCCTAATTCAAAAGAGGGCCGATTTAAAACTGCAGCAGATATGGTACACACAAGCACACAATGCCATGACTTCGTATCTCTTGATATTCACTAGAGACTGGTGCAAGCCATTGTGGGTGCAAATAAAAAAAGTAACTGCCCTGTTGAGACTAATTAAGTCCTTAAGGCAGATGTTTCTCCTCAGTCTCATCCGGGCTGACTTCTCAGCCCTCTCCGTGTCATTACGGACTCACAGATAACAGCACACATCAGTGGGGGCCACAGGGCTTCCAATGATGCAGCAGATGAGCTTCATCTGTTCAGCTCAACCACACTGGCGAGCCGACCAGTGTTAATTTACTCAGCGAAAATGGAGACTAAAGTATTTGTAAAACACCTTTTATCAAGCAAATGACGAAGACTGGCTAAAACACCTTAATAAATAACTAAATTAATAAAGAAATCCTTTGTATTGAAGACTGATCTAACAAACAAACCAAAACACCCACTGCCTCAAGTTTCTCTATCGTCTTGATCCAGTCACATTCATGCACATATTGCTTCACATAGCATAAACTGCAACCCTGTAACTGGCCAAATTTGCTTTCCCAGTAATTTTCTTTTCCATGCTACAATAACATTTCCTCAAATTCCAGTGCCAAATACAGGCTCGCATATTTGCAAATCACTCCTAAAGGGCAGAGAGTGGAGAATATAGCCTAGCATAATACAAGCAAGACGACTTATAAATAGAATAACTGAATCATGACTAAATTAAAGTGACACTGAGAAGACTTAACAGTAACTAGACGAAATCAAAATGAAATGACTAAAATGTTACTAGAGCTATTAGTCACACTGTGACAAAGGACTAAGACTAAACTACTAAATTAGAAAACGTGCAGCCAAAACACACCTGAAAACGTGCACATACACACATTTAAACAAACCAGCATTGAGGACTGTGGGCTTGACAGACAGACAATGAGCAAACGGATGAAGTGATGGATAAGTAGACGGACGATAATTGCTGCAAAGGATGTGAAATAGCAGCTGAAAGGCATGAATAGAGATGAGAGAGATCGATGGCTTAAATGAATGAGTGGACAGATAAACAGACGTATGGAGGGAAGAGGGATGAAAGGGATGTACGGAGGCTCGGGGGGGGAGGATAACCGAGGAGTGAGACAGTGATGAACAAAGTCGATAAAAGAGAAGAGTTCATTAGCTTTCCATCTCGGCTGCCACTGGCAACCTCCCAAGCCAGGGGATCAAACAAGGAAGGGTTTGGAGCGGGGACTGCCTTTACAAGACACGACTCACACACACATGCGCACACACACACACACACACACACACACACACCAACCTCTCCATCTCCATCCTAGCAAAGCCTTTAGTAGCCTCACTGTGCTTTTTTCCAGCATTGATGGTGCCGACTGTGTGCCAAGAAGTGATAAACAATGTGTCATGCATTGCACAACACCAGTGTGTGTGTGTGTGTGTGTGTGTGCATGTGCATGTGTGTGTTTCTGGTTTCACAAAACCTGTTCCTGTGAGCTGGCTAAGTTGACAACTCATTCCCTCTGAATTCACACCCAACCCTCTCGCTCTCGTTCGACACAAACGGCACAGTTTGTGTGTGTAAATGAGCTTAGCGTTTTTGACTCCTCCTCCTTCGGAAGATTTCGAATTCTCTTCCAACACAAACAGTTTCTCACTTGGTTTACATTCCTGATGCTCGTTGCGGTTGTGCGCGTAGCGACAGAGATACAGCGAGTGCACACCCGTCGCTGTCTCCACGCACACACACACACACATCCCTGCCTTCACATTAAAAGAATCTGAAGGCGAGTCAGCACCAATAAGACACACACTTTCTACAAGCTGATCACATCTGCTCTCTGTGACAACCTACTTACCTGAACGGGACAGCCAGGCTAGTCCAAACAGGACTTAAGAGGGGAGATCCCACGGAGGCACTGCATTATTGGGAGATCCACAACCACACACACTCATCCTTGCCGATTACCTCACTTCCTATTGCACATACAGGCACAGAACTTCTTTTTCTGTCAGGAAGTGGACAGGCCAATAAGAACAGAGGCTTGAATGGAGGGAAGACAGAAGCAGAGAGAAAAAAAACAAGTGGGTGGGTAAGAGAGCTACAGAGCTGCCCCAGCTGCTTTTTCCTGTGGTACAGGGTTCAACCGCACACACAGACTAATAGCACCCACATTACTGAGCCCAACAGAGGACAGAATGAAAGATCAGCTCATATAGGCAGATGAAGGGTAGCATATTGGTCAACTGACAGAAAATTATTTTAAGAACTGTTTTAGTGGTTTATAAAGTAAATGTACCAAACAGTTGTTAGTTACAGCTTTGGTTTTTCATGTCATTTCATTCTGTACTTAAAGTAGTATTATTATAGCAGAGTTAACATTGGAGTCTATGGCACTTCCACGTCTAATTGCCCTCATGATGCCAATTAACCAAACATGGTGCCTTGGTGAATGAGACTTGAAAATGTAACCAACTGTTACTTGGCTCAGTCAGGACCAACCTCTCTACAAAGCTTCATGTAGATCTGATATCTCGATGACAGACAGACTGGCAGACGGGGCGAAGACGTCACCTCGGCCACCTCCTTGGCAGAGTTAATGACGTACAGATGACACTTTTGACTCCTTTTTGCAGCCAGAGTCAAGCGGCCATTCGAGGAACTACAGTTTTTGGCTCTTCCTCATTTTTCAGCCCCGGGGTTCAATGGTGGTACTGCAACATGTTCACAGTTGTGTTTCTATTTGTCATTGTGATATTTTGGCTGCTTGCTGTGAAAATGTAGTCAACTCTTCCTTGACTATCTTGGATATCTTGACAGATTGACAACAGACTGCAAAAACATTACATTTTCTTTTCTTTTTTCTTTTTTTTTTTAATCAGTCAAACTGATTAGGCTGGCTGGTTGATTGAAAACATAATTGCAGCCAAAATGAAGAGTTGTAAAATGTACAGAATAAGCTAAAAGAATGCCATCCATCCATTCTCTGGGTCAAAAGGGGGCTGGAGCCTATCCCAGCATGCAGTGCGGCAGAAGGCAAGGAAACATCCTGGCCAAGTCAGCAATCCATCACAGGACAGACACACAGACAGACAAACACACTCACACCCAGGGGCAATTTAAAGTGTCCCATTGACCTGATCTGCATGTTTTTGCACTGCGGGAAGAAACCGGATTATCCAGAGGAAACCCACACAAACACGGGGGAGAGCATGCAAACTCGTGAGAGAATGCCAAACGAGCCTAAATTATCCTCATTATCCCCAAGTGACTGTGTACTGTAGCAGACACACCCAGCCTTCTAGTAAATTAAGTGAATCATGCAACACCAGAATCAGAAGCACATATGACAAGAGCTATGACAAATTGCTTCCACCCTATATTACTGTGAGTACAGTGGAGAAAAGCTTAGGCTATTCCAACCTGAATGGAAGTAAATGCCATTGAGGAGCTATTTTGAGGAGCTGCAGGATCCAAGTAAAGGCGGGGGCAGGGTTAAAGCCACGGTCAGAAAGGGCAGGGCTTCTGCTAACATGCCCATACAGGCTGCCAGTCCAGGAGACAGAGCTCCCAGCCTGAACTGACCCCCTCTGCGTCAGCTTTGCTGGTGTTTACACCTTTTATGTCCTTTGCTTGGGTTTTCCTTGGGTCTGCCATTGGGTTTTGCACATCTCTCCCTGTCTTTGCAGTTTGTATTTCTATCTGCTTTTCCAGCCTGCTTCCATTTTTCCTTCCTCCGTTGTTTAGACTATCTTGGCCCGTGGCTATCCCTGTTGCATCATCGCCTCCCACCTTGCTTTTTCTCCTAAGGTTTTCTTCAATAGCAGGTTGCTTATGGCTTGAGTTTTTTTTTCTGCTTTGCTCTCCCTCTAACACACATAAAAAGGACCGCCTGTAGCTAAGAAGACACGACAACAGAGTGTGGTTTTTGTGTGTGTGGTCTTTGCTTCTGAGGGAGACAGATAGAGAGATCTGACAGGGAGGAATCCTCTTATAGCGGCCTACGCTCTCCGTTGCCTCTAAGCCAGTGATACATCTTCGCCCCTCCTCTTGCTCCTTCCCTCCATTTCTCCCACTCTTTCTTTAGCTGGTGAGCCTGAAGGGATCAACGATTAACATCACCGATTTTTCACTTTTAACTCTCATTTTTATCTCCCCTGTTCCCCATGCTCTCTTTTTCTATCTGCCTTCCTCTATTATGGCAGGCGGCTACAGGCTTAGTTCTTCACTTCTCATGGGTAGGTAGCTCTTGAGTAATCTATTAATGTTGAGCACTAGGATTTCACTCTCAAATACCACTTTCTGTGCAGATAATTAGCTTGATTTCATAGACTCTCTCGGGATCTAAAACTAGGTTATACTTCTGCTGAAATCAGTGCCTACAAAACACACTTTTGATAGGAGAATCCAAGTCTGAATGTTCCCCTGTACAATGCTTGTGTGTGTATTTGTAACTTGGAGAAATGAATGACAGTGAAATGAACGAGGGGGGAGGGACTGCAACAGTTTCCAAAGCCAAAATAACCAGAATGTTTCATTGGTCTGTGGGCATGGCTGCCTTTATCTGTGATGCTGGATGACAGCAGACCCAGCGCTACCTTCCTGCTCTGTGAGCCGCCAGGCTTCATTGTCACAAACTATTAAGAGGCTGGAGACACCACACATTAACAAGCCTGTGCATACATGCGTACACATGTCTCACACACACACACACACACACACACACACATCCAGATGACACAACTCTCAACAGTGCATAATCATCCACCCAACAACCCCTTCCTAAATGACAAACACAAGCAGATAAGGAGCAGAAAGTGGTATATATAGGTATTGCCATAAACAGCATCCTGCTTCAACAATAACTGG
This sequence comes from Holocentrus rufus, assembly GCA_900302615.1. Taxonomy (NCBI): domain Eukaryota; kingdom Metazoa; phylum Chordata; class Actinopteri; order Holocentriformes; family Holocentridae; genus Holocentrus; species Holocentrus rufus. The sequence goes on along the minus strand of OMLF01016565.1, from coordinate 8,229 downwards.
CACAACACTTGAGAAGAACGCGCAAAACAAACTCTGGACAGCTTACAGTCAAAGGAAGAGTTCAATATCCATCCATGCATTATACACTGAAGTCTGAAAATAAGACTGCCTCAGGCTCAGCAGCGGAGCTTCACACCAGTCCCTCACATAGAGGAAACTCGTGGCTATGGTTTTACTGAGTGGTATGAGAGGAAATCTGCATCACATGATTTTTATGACAACAATCCTAACAATGTAGGATCCAACTTAACAGGCTAGAATGGAGACTGAGGCTATGTACAGGACGAGAGAGAGAGAGAGAGAGAGAGAGAGATGAGAAAATGGAATCAATTGAAGAATCCTATCAAGTATGCCTGACAGACCACAAACAGAGAGAGAGAGAGAGAGAGAGAGAGAGAGAGAGAGAGAGAGAGAGAGATGCCACTAGACAGGACATAGCAGGGGTACAAAGCCTTTCTCCAATACACAGATGTGACTAGTCCTTACGGTCACAAAACGGGTGCAATGAAACGTTAATTAACGTTATAATAATAACAACTTTAGCTAGTAACAACGTCAGTCTCCAGGCACTGCTAACCAGCTAGTTTGCCACACTGAAAACTGGTGACCCAAACATACGTTCAGCCATATGAAAAACTGGCTGGCAACTTTCAGTTTTCCAAATATTGCAAGTATTAGCGTTAGTAGACAGTTTAGTGTGTTTGCCAGCATAATTTGCTAACCACTGACAGCCGGACATTATAATCCCCTGCCGACACACACGGACTCTGTTACTGGGTGATTTCGAGCTGTCAATGTGGTTGCTTACAGATTAGCTATCAAGCTAGCTAGCTTGGCTAAAGCGCGACACGAAGTAGACTGGGAAGTGTATTTGTTTTACTTACTCGCATGCTATCTGTCAATTTCCTGCTATCGTTGTCTCGTATCCCTCCGACTAGACGAGTAAACGGCTATCACTTACTCCATAAATCACCTCAATAATTCAACATCAGCCCCTTCCATCTTCATTACTTTCTCCACTCAGACTACCTTGAACTAGAGGACTCTCCTCTAAGTGACAGACGTCTCGACCAATGGGTGAGCAGTATATAATCTAACTGCCGCGCCCCCCAAAATAGCGACCAATCACATTCGCCATTAGGCTGCATGTTAATAATTTCCACGATCACGGTACGTTGTCGCTGTCACCGCTCTTTGACAGCATAGAGCGCCCTATCAAAGATGCAGTTAGTAAATCATATTAATAATTTCACGACGCTGAATAAATCGTTAAAATAATCGGTTAAAATGCTGTTGACTGGTCTTTCAGCTATGTTTGCAATTTGATTCTCTTCATCACGTTTGATCGAAAGAATTAAAATTTTGTTTGCAAGCAGAATTACACATTTGTGCACAATTGTGCTATGTGGACTTGGTAAAGTACGGATGATGGTCTGAATGAGGATGTACAGGCTATATACACTATGGATTGTTTATATTAAATATATGTTATTTGCTAATTTGGTTTGCTTGTTTATCCGTTTGTTTGTTATTATCCATTTATTTGTTTATTATTTCCATAACCTTTTGAGAGGTAAACGACACGTCTCTTGTGAAGCTGCAGCCAGCACTTAAGAAAACGCGTTGCAAATTGACTTGCGAGGTTAAGTTATGGGAAAGAAAGACAGAAAGGGAGACGGACAGAAAGAAAGAAAGAAAGAAAGAAAGAAAGATAAAGAAAAAAAGAAACACTATTAACTGTGTCTGATAAATAATGCATGACAAATGAGCTGGGCAACAATGGTATTTCCTTTTACATAACCACAAAACCAGATATCATGATGCTATATGTTCACGAGTTTCCTTTTAACGGTAACTTAATAAATGCATTAGATCTGGGTGATGACTGAACAACAATTCTGTTTCCTCTGCATCTTACAACAAGGCAATTGTTAATGCCAACAAAACTCTAAACACACAAATCTCCACTTCTACTGATGCAAGAGAATTTGGCCTGTTTGATGGCTATATCATGTAGAGCAGGAAGTTTTTAGTCCAGTGCAATTCATCACAGATTAAGACTGCATATGGCAAACCACACAATCATCTCTTCATATGGCACATACTAGTTTCTTTATTAAGGATTGCTGAATGCTGCGTACTTCGCCGTTAACAGTTCAAAAATGAATGAAAGCATCTTATTTGGTACAAAATTCTAAAAATACCAATACTGCACACTGACACCTAACTATTACACCATCCCTATGGTTTAGTTATTACCCCTCTATACATATATCACGTTTTACAGTGTCATTTCTGATAACCAAGATAAGATGATACAAGATAAGAAGAATGTGTAGAAATTGTCATTGCCAGTTACCGAAAAAATCACTATGGGTCATCTACAATGAGGGATTTCTAAGCCATAGACATGAATGTTAATCTGAATGGAAGAACTGAAGGAGCAGAGTATGAAAGTGAGAGTGCAATGCCCCCTAATGCCCCCTTGCAGAACCATGTCTTCTAGATGTTGAATAATAAGAGAAATACAATTATCCACATAGACAGTGAATCTTTGTGTGTGCTTGTTTTTGTTTGCTAAATTCAATACAATTTTAATGAGATTTGTAAAGCCAGGAGCGGTCACAGCTTTAGTCTCCACGTCTTCATACAAAGAAAGACAAGTATGCTAGAGACTACACTGACATGCCGGGTACACATGCATGAAGCGATGTGGATGTGTGTGTGTGTGTGTGTGTGTGTGTGTGTGTGTGTGTGTGTGAAAGTACACTAGAGATTAGCTCCTGCTATCTGAGCAGCCTCAGTCTGGACCTCCCCGGCCCGTTGTTTGTATCCTAGTGACAACTCTTTTGCCCTCCTCACTTCCTTCATGTTCTCCTTCAGGTTCTCATCCAGCCTTCCCCGCTCCTGGTGCGTCGGCGCCGACTCCCTCACTTGCTCAGCCATCCGCTCCTCGCTACGCAGCAGCCAGCCAATCAGCTCCTGGAGTTTGGTTCCCACTGACACGGTCGCCTTGGCGCTCTGGGACGCACCCCTCATTTCATCCTGGGCCAGCTGCAGGTGGGGAGGCAGCGGTTCCTCCGCTTCGTTGTCTGGCTCCAGTGGATCCACAGAGAGAGAGAAGTCGTAGCCCTTCATCTGGAGGGAGACCGTATACCTGGACTCTGAGGGAGAGTGAGAGAGAGACAGAGGGAGAGAAAGAAAGAGGAAGGCAGTTGAGACAGAAAGACACGAGAGACCTGTGAAAAGCTCTCAGGGATCAGAGAACACTATCTACAAATTCACCGAGAGTCCTGTTTCTCACCTCCAGATAAGCAGCATAAATTGACAACATCAACGGCTGAGTGTGAAAGCAGGTAATACTGCCGCTCAGTAAGAGACAACAACTAAGAAAAGCAGTTTTTATATTATGTATCAGCATGCACCACAGATAGATTTTATTTTATGTGATGTCTATTGCTGTATTTTCTGTTCTACTAGATGATACTGCTACCTAGCAGAATACTATCAAGTAGAATCTAGCACTGCAGCTTTCAAAGTGGAGGCCATTTCATCAAGTGTTTTAGGATAAAATGATTTTTATTATTTGCCGAAAAGAGACGGTACTGTAGAAGAGGCTAAAATCTCTGTCATTTGGTTAAGTAGTATTTCTGGGGATTTTTCTCTTTTTTCCTACTTACCCACAGTCAGACAAACACATATATGCCTTTGCAGGGATGACATTATGTCAAACAGCAATATAAAGCTAGTTTAGCTGAACTGTCGAATGGTTTCAGGGTACAATAGCAGCTACATGATGCCTTAGATATCCAACAACTGAGCTAAGCTAAGGGGGAGCACATTTTTGACAATTCATCTGAGGGGAGGCCCACAGTCTCAGACTTTGTAAAATCTGGTCTAGTATAATCGTGTTAGTACTACTAGATAATACTACTCCTCTGTACTCAATACTTACATTGAACTATGTAAATTTTACATATATTATCATTGCTATTATGCTGTTTTTTCCTTGTTTTACTGTATTTTTTTATCATCATTATTGTCAATTGTTTCTAAATCTTTGGTACTGACTTGTACATTATACCACTAAGGCTCATCGACTTGAATTGAACTGAACTGAATTGAATTGAACTGTCAGTGGTTAACACTGTTACTTCCTAAGGTCCTGGGTTAGAGTGTCGGCCCTGGTCCTTTGTGTGTGGTGTTGTGTTTGTGTTGCTTTTCTCCCACAGTCCAAAGACATGCACGTCAGGTGAAATGGACAATCTCATTTGTGTGTTTGTGTGTCTGCCCTCTGATGGACTGGTGACCTGTCCAGGGTGTATCTATGCCTTCTGCCCCAATGCATGCTGGGATAGGCTCCAGCTCACTTGCAACCCTGATTAGGAATAAGCAAGTAGAGAATGGAGGAATGGAGGGATAGAGAACTGGACTGAATTGAATTAAACTGAACTGAACTGGACTGAAATGGAAGGGGGGGTCAGGCAAAGTGGGAGCTCCAAGCAGTGACCATCTAGTAAGGTCTGAGTGTGTGTGTGTGTGTGCCACTCACTGTGCTCCTCTCTGATTGTCCTCACGCATTCACTCATAAACAGTGTGTCGTCACTGTTACAGCCGTAGCTTTGTCGCAGGTTGATGATGTGGCGGCCCATGGCCTCGTAGCGCTGCTGTTGCTCGTTGAAGGTCTCGGCCACATCTGAAAACCTCTGGTCCAACTCTGACACACCCACACGCCTAATCACCAGCCTGCCACTCCGCTTCAGGGTCTGTGCATCTGGGAAAACACACAGAAAGGACAGTACAACACACACACACACACACACACACACACACACACACGAAATTCCACTGTTGTATTAGGTTTAAATCACTCTGGGTAACAGCATCAGCCTAATGCCTAAAATATGAAGGTAAACTGAAAGATGAGGTACCACTGTGTGCTGGCCGGGTCTGCCTGGCTGATTCAGGTTTATTGGGCTGTGAGGGTGCGGGCAGCAGGAGAGGCTGCCTCTGAAAGAAAGAAGTTAAAGAAATTAACTTAAGCACCACATATAATATCATATATAATATAAATCCCATGATCTGACACTTTTCAGACACAGACATGCAGCGCTAAGTAGCTGTGTTCCTCTAGACCTACATTATGACTTTGTTATAAATACATCTCAACCAGAGCCCAACCTACATGGGATTTTTGCATTTGATACCAATATCGATATTTGGGAGTAAATACTTCTGATGATACATTGGCTGACATATTTTTTATACATAAAAAACTTCCATCTGCTGTGATGCACTGCACTGCCAAGTCCAAGGGGGTCTGCTAGACAAATTTGACACCGTCTTTAAAATTATCTCAAGTGCTTTTTCCTGCAATATTTGCTTTCATTTTTTATATCAGCCAACATATATGCCAAAACTAATACATTCGTGATCAATGACCAATAATAGCCTATTGGACAGTCGATATATCGATCACGTCCTAACCCAGTGATAATACCAAAGGGGGAAAAACATTGTTATTGCTAAAGGGACTCCTGTGGGATACTACATTGAGTTTTGGATCAATTTGTTATATTTTCTCCTATAGTATCACTCCCCCTATTTTCATGTATAGTGTGTGTGGTGCTTATCAGTGACATTAGTAGGGGATATATAGCTATATATATTTTTTTAACTTCATAGTATCACAATTTATCCCCGAACGGATTTAACCCTTCGTTTTGCTGTAATATACTGTATACTATGTTCAAGAACTTGTTATTGGGTTTCTATTAGTTCTCCTTCGTACGAGACCCATGTTGCAACAAGGTCAGGAATTAATCCGGTAATTTCACAGAACCAAAACACAGTCATAAAGTTTCACACCTCGATCCCTGAGTGAAGCCATCTAACAGTCTAATAATCCCTATAATAATCCATAATCTCCAATGCAAATTCATACCTCGTCCTCGGAGTTTTCACTCGAGAAGCAGCAACAGCAGAATGGGAACATTTTTGCAGCTCTGGTGGCTGTTAATTTGTTTTTCAGGTCAATTGTCCCTCACAATTGCACAATTCATCTATGGCCCGCATTCCATATGACGTCAGCGTCATGCGACTTCTGATAATGTTTTCTTCCTGGTTGTTTTTGTTTCATTACTGCATAGGAATGACAGTAACAGGTGCACCAACAGGTGAGCTGCAGTATGAAAAACTATGTGTTGGTGTCGCCATTATGTCAACACTTATTGTTCCTTGTGAATAGCCATGTTCATTTTCTATATGTAGCTATCAGTGTTATAAACTACTCGAGAGCTTGCAGTTTGGATACTAAAAACCTTTGTAAGAATGATTTTGCTGAAGAACAAACCATGTTAGTTTCGTTGCTCTGGGTTGCCAGCTATAGTTGTCTGAGTTTAGCGAGTAATTTGTCGTGTAAACCGATAGGGGGAGAAACAGATTCATTGTAACCAGACCCGCCACCACCGAAGAAGACAGTAGGCACAGACCTGTCCAAGAGCCTCTAAGTAATATAAAAAATATTCTGCCCTAATTTTTTTCACCGCTTCGTTAACATATGACAGCAAGATCAAACGAAGATTTTTCTCTGTGCGACCTTCTAAGAGAAGCAGCAGACAAACTGGCAGTCCGTTAGTTTATAAAACCGCAACAAACTGAAGGGGAATACCGTCAGCTAGCAAACTGCTAGCTCAACCCTCTGCCAGCGCTCAGCCAAAACAAAGGCACTGACCGCAACGCTGCCCTGCTGATAGTGTTGTAGCCAGCTAGCTGGACACAGAGGGGGACGTTCACCAGCCCGACATGACTGGTATGGCTTCTCCAGAAAAGGCAGCAAACTTTAAGAAGAAGAGCGAGAGGAAATGTGCAACCAAAGAGGAGTACAGACAGCTGTCCAGCATCATGGGAGTCATGAACAACTTGAGGAAGCAGGTGTGTGTGTGTGTGTGTGTGTGGTTGTGTGTGGTTGAGAATGAGTATACGCCTGTGTCATAAGGTTAGTGCATTTGAGGGCATGAGTATGTGTATGTGTACATCTTTGTAAATGTGTGTGTTTTCTTCAGGGGACTCTCTGTGATGTGATTCTGGTAGTTCAGGGGAAACACTTTCCAGCCCACAGAGTGGTGCTTGCTGCTGCCAGCCACTTCTTCAGCCTCATGTTCACCAGTAAGTATGTGAGCACACATGAATCGACACATTCAGATTTTAAGTCAGTGTGCGCTACCTTCAACTCAGGCAGGCAACCATCGTAAACAAAAATGCCTCTGATGCTATCATGAATGTGGTATGAATAGAATATTACTGTGCTATTAGAGAATAATAGAATTTTCCTTCCTTCCATTCATGTGACCATTGCTTAGACAGAAGTGCTTTTATCATGATAAAGTATCCAAGTGAGTGAAGTTTTTGCACTGAAATCTACAACAGAGACAAAAGGGACCCAAACAGCTGATGCATTTGAAACAAAATCCAAATTATTATCAACCATAATGTAGGACGTGATAATCCCAGTTATTTAGCTAGATTATTTGATCATTCAGTCTTGACTATTAGTCTTACTGGTTTGAGGAAAAGCAGTATTGCACTGCACTTCATTTATGTCAAGTATCTATTTTCAGCTACAGTGGACACTCAAGTGAAGTGATTGTTGATTGTTGCCAACACATGAATAATCCAAGATTATTCATTGTGGAAACTCAACTCATATATGCTATTAATAATGTAACCAAACCAAAAATGGTACTATACATTGAAGGAAAAGCACTGCACACTGCCTTATTGTCTGATTTTGAATGTTTTTTTATTACCCTGAACAGCGTATGTCCTGTCCTCCTTCACTCTTGTCTTTTCCTCTCCTCCTCCAGCCAGTATGATGGAGTCGATGTCCCATGAGGTGGAGCTCAGAAGTGCTGAACCTGAGATCATTGAGCTGCTGGTTGAGTTTATCTACACAGCCCGGTAAGAAACATGGCAAAACATAGTGTTTACAACGTGATACAGAGGAGTGTGAACTGTAAGACCCACAGCATCAGATTTACAGGATGCTACTTATGTATAAAATAAACTGTATAAAAGACTGTGACCTGAGCTCGACACTTTACAATCCAAGCTGTTGCGGTTGGGCTTTCATCACAAGTACCTTATTGCTTACTTATAAACATTGTGTGTGTGTGTGTGTGTGTGTGTGTGTGTGTGTGTGTGTGTGTGTGTGTGTCAGCATCTCTCTGT
>OMLF01016560.1:1859-12513 GCA_900302615.1 Holocentrus rufus | reverse complement strand
AATAAATGAAGAAATCTGTCTTGTTAATAAACTCTGTTGCTGTTCATCGTTTAACTGCTAAGTCCCTTATGCTGTTTCGTTGTGTTGTGTTGTGTTGTGTTGTGTTGTGTTGTGACGTATGACTGAACTGAACAACACTTGCGTAGTTTTTATTCCAAAGACAAAGTTTTCTAGCACAACACAGTACTTCCTTTGATAATTATGTTAGTAGCCTGCTCTGGAAATCAATAACAGCTGTAAAGCTGTGTGGTCTGTTGGCATTTTCACTTGGCTGCCGAGGGGGATTCAAAAATCCGAAACTGCGTAAAAGACCATCACATTTACAAAGTCATCAATGTCAGTAAAATAAATAAATCTCATTAAAAATACATAAAAAATAAATTAAAAATAAATTAAAAAAATAAATAAATAGAAATATGGGCTCAGAAATTACAAATTATTGCTCAGTGTCTCAGTGCCAGCCAGTCACACTGACTACGCTTACTGCACAAAAGAAACCCGATTACTGACAGAAACCGGGTTATGGTTACGCCGATTACTGAAAATCCCGTTTACATGCAATCCTCAGTAATTGGGTTTCTCCCCCACCGTGACCTCCTCCAGCTTGTCACTCCTGTTTGCAAGGTGGCAGCAGCTACTTGCGGCTAGATGTTGAGCGCTTGACACCGGACAGAGAATACAAGTCAGTCAGCGTTAGCGCCGATACAAACGGGGGTTTCCTCGAGCTTCACTGAACTCAGGAAAAACCCGTTTTCACTGGAGATGATAAAATTGTTCAGTATTCAATAAGCATGTAGAACCTAAAGTTTTTAATCTCTCATGCGTTTTACAGTGTGTATTTATTGTATTTACAGATTAGTTTTCTTATCTGCTCTGTTCTTTTGCACATGCGCACTTGTAAAAATCGGTTGGAAATCAATAAATACGTTTCCTGTCTCTAGATTCTATGAATGTGGGGCGCAGACCTCAAGGGCTATCGCGATTGGGTACTGAGGACTTTCATGTATGCCCTTCCCACCTGAAGGACCCCACCTACGTCCGCACTACCTGTATATAAATAGTGGGCGTACAATTTGCTCCTGGAAGCAAGCTTTTTTCTTCAGTGTATGTGCATGTTTGTGAACAGGAATGACTGACATGCCAAGCTGGCTGTCAAAATCACCCCTCTACCGCCTCACACAATCAATGAGACAGATGCTGTTTTGACAGTGCGGTGCCCACTGATTGCTCTCTGTAATGAACAAAGAGTTGCTGCGACTTTCTGACAGCAGCTGTCATGCCACATGGGGGGCTCTCCTTCTGACGCTGGGAGAACCAAAATGGGCAGTGTGCATTCTCTCTGGAGGCGAAGAGATCCACCTCTGCTCCGCCGAACTGAGCCCAAATCAGCTCGATCTCATCAGGATACAGACGCCAGTCTCCCTGACAGGGGCTGCCTTGAGACATGAGGCCCACCGCTGTGCTCCACTTGCCAGGGATGTAAGAGGTCCTGAGGGAGCGGAGGTTCTGATGGGCCCATGGCATGATTCTCCTGGCTACAGCCAGTAGCTGAGAAGAGCATACGCCCCCCTGTCGGTTTATGTATGCCACTGTTGTGCGGTTGTCCGTCCGCAGAAGGACGTAGCTGTTCCAGATTAGAGGGAGGAAATGTCAAAGCACAAGTAGTACTGTGTAAAGCTCCTTCATACTGATGTGTTGGTGGGGCTGGGTAGGACATCTCCCACCCACAATGTTGGACTGACACATTCCACCTCAGCCGGAAAGAGAGCAGGGTTTTTCCTGCATATAAAATTACGAGGCAGCCGCCTCAGCCTAATTTCGTGCCGCCCCCGGCTCTCAAAACTCTGACGTTAGCAAAACTGTTATTTTCTGACAAGAAATACAAGAAATATATATATACCGGTAGTTTTATAAATATAGTTATTAAAATAAATAATTGCTTTGTGTTTTTAGGGAGAACACTGCAGCGCGCCATAGCTGCACAGGTGGACATGGACCACAGGGCACTTGAAGGATGCTTCAAAATAATATGTGAATGCCTCAAGCAAAAGTGGCCGCACCACACAAGCTATGAGCCTATGATTCGCTTATGCAAGCGCTTGGGCTGTGCTTATTTTGATGGTTTGAATGTAACTTCTGCAGTTTAATTACAAAATTTAACATCTTTACATAATTAGCCTACTATAAAGTAGGCCAACCTTATTATTTTTCTGCCCCTAGGTCAGTGCCAATACCAAATATACAAGCAGCCATATCATCGAAGAAATGGTCATCGGCCAGATTTTGGATGACCAGTTGGTGGCAGAGTTGTCAAAATCCCCAGTGTGGGGATTAATGGTTGATGAGACCACTGACATCTCTGTAACCAAGCAACTGGGTCTAGTTGTGAGGTGAGATTACTTTGCACAATTAAATAAAATGTGTATTAAAATTACTTCAACCAAATATAGATTTAAAACTTTTTTTATGTTTGGTTTTTTAGGACTCAACGAAGTGGGAAGCACTGTAGTAAAAACCAAGGTGCTGCATTTGGGTGAAGTGTCTCCTGGGGATGCTGCAACTCCGTATGACACCATAATGAGAGAAGACAAGTCGCTGCCAACCAACAAGCTGGCCTCCTTCGCTAGTGACGGAGCCTCAGTAATGATGGGTGAGTTGTCTTTTTTGCTTTACCTTAAGGTATTTGATGAAATTGTCATAGTGATGATTTTGATTTATTTTAGGGAGAAAAGTTGGAGTTGGAAAGAGACTACAGGACTCATTCCCTGGCCTGATAACTGTGCATTGTGTGGCACATCGCCTCAATCTGGCTGTGTCAGATTGCATTAAGGGGCAGAGGGCAGTACCATACCTCAGCAAATATGCCAGGACTGTTGGAACAATATTCTGGTTCTACCAGGCCTCCAGTAATAGGACCAGCAGTCTTAAGGAAATGGAGAGGCTTTTTGAACTCCCTCAGATAAAAGTGCAGGTTCGCAGTATTCAGTGCTAGATTATTCAGATTTATTTTTGCTTTTATGTCATTTATTAAGCTCAATTTATTTTGTAGGGAGGAAACGCTACCAGATGGGAGTCAAATAAGGAAGCAACAGATGTGATGCGCCGGATTCTGCCTGCTCTCATCGCGGACCTCTCACTCCAAGCCTGGAATGAGCCAACAGCTCAAGGACTGTATTCCTTTGTAAAGGACCAGTTCTTTCCCCCTGCCCTGTGCCTAATGCAACTGGTGCATGAGAGGATCCACCGGCAGTTTCTGGTTTTTCATAAGAGAAACCTTTTCTTCTCCCAGGTGGAGCAGGAGGTATGAGAACAATACCACAGTCCTTGGTTTTCCTGTTAATTGAAATGCTATTCCTAGCTGAGCGATCATCTTTTATCTCAGGTCACAGTGCTGAAATCATCCCTGACACAGCTGAGGGCAACGTGGACAAAGACCGCTGGCAGGCATGGCTCCAATCAGATGTTGGTCTGAAGCCTCTGCAGGATGAGATCCCTGCATATTTCAAAGAGGATGTGTGAGAGAGATTCAAGAACACTAAGTATTATAATACAGTAAAGTAGGAATGTATTTGAGTAGTTAATATAGATGAACAACTGTTTTACGGAAATTTATTAAATCATCTACAGGTGATGAAGCAGTTTCTGACTGCACTGACTCAGAACATCGAGAGCCGATTCCCGAACACCAGCAGTTTGTCTGTCTTCAGTGTGTTCTCTCCCAGGCAAATTCTGAAAAACTCTGCTGAGAATGGGGATGCTGAGATGAGGACACTGGCAGAGCAGTTCCCAAGACTGAAGGAGTCTTACCTAGTGTCAGAGTGGCCCTCCTATAGACTGAGAGTGAAAAGTCCTGATCTGAAGGTACTATATATCAGTTACATTAACTGTATCACCACCACAACCATCTATTTGTTTTACAGAATATTTTTTAAAATCTTTGTTCTCACTCTACTTCAGATCTAATCCCTAGAGGAGGTGCTGCTGTGGCTAGTCTCTCCAGAAGCGTCTGAGCTATATCCAACTCTGAGCCTTGCAGCTGCAATAGCTCTCACAGCCCCTGTCCAGACTGCAGATGTAGAGAGACTATTCTCTGCACTCAAAATTGTAATCTATGATTGAGAACACTATCACTCTTCATGTCTGTATCAGAATGAATAAATCAATAAAAAGAGTAATGCATTCATTGTTTTGTTTTTTAAGGTGAAGACACCCCTGCGCAACAGACTAAAGGAGAGGCACTTGGATGTGTGTTGCAGAGTGGCCATTGATGGACCAGACCAGGAGGCGTTGGACTACAAGGAGTGCATGAAGAGATTTTATAGAATGAAAAATAGGAGGTTGAAATGTTCTGTCTCAGGTTGTGAGATGTGTAGATAAATGTTTTTTAATGCAATGTTCTGTCTGTTGCGCAGGGGTGTCGTCACCTTAAAGGGATAGTTTTTTCTGGATAGCTCTTTAGTCCCAGACTAAGAGCGTATTTTTACGCCTATCACTTATTATTTTGAGGTGGGACCTCTTGTAGGCCATGAAAATACACTGTTAGTTTGGGTACATTCACAACGTTGTATCACCTGCATCTCTGTCCACCACTATGCACTGGTGTGGCTAATTGGGGGAGAGCATAGAGCTGTCGACTGCAAATAATGTACTTTGTGGGCATTTATGACTCATACAACTCAACTTAAAAAAACTGAACTATCCCTTTAAAACAATTACTGCATTAGTTTTTTTTTTATTGCAGTTTTTATTATTTTTATTTTACTATTACCCTGTAACAGCTCCACATTTTGCTGGTTGTAGTGCGTAAATGAAATCAAAGACTTGTTATATTTATTTTCAACTAGTTTATTTACTTGGCTGTTTTACTGTGAAATGAGCACACGCACTTTTATTTTGTATTTAACACTGCAAAAACTAAAACTCTTGCCAAGAATGTTTCTCATTTCTTGTCAAAATATCTCCTTGCAATTAAAATAAGAGACCATCACCAAGTAGTTTGTTCTACTACCACTATATATGCTTTAGCATGATAATTGTCAATTTTGTAATTATATATTAGACTCCTAAAGCACAAAATACGTTGCTTGTAAAAAGTGTTTGCTTGAGCCACTTGAAGACGAGGTATACATGCACGTGTGCGCATGATCAGGATGGTACCACCTCTGCCTCAATTTGAGCCAGGAAAAACCCTAGAGAGGCATCCATGAAAAAGCAGATATGTGTCGTCACTCCACCCAGGGGAACCTGTGAGTGTTTGGGAATTCCGCCAGTAGGCTAGGTCCAGTCCCACCGATGTGTTGTCTGTGGCATGATGGGTCTAAGTGGAGCCGGTGTGGAAGAAAGTATTCTCCCCCTTCCCTCCATCTGAATCTGTACCTGTCCCCCCCTCCTACAGCTTTCCAGTGTTGCCATTTGAATTTCTCTCTTCCAAACCCCCAGAGGTCATTCATTGGTTCTCCCCGTTATCCACCTCTACTGTACCCAATCATAATAAACTCTCTACTGTATGGGACAGCCCACTTTGTCAGGTATAAATTTGCAAATGCGCATTCTGTAGCCCTTCTTCTAGTACCAGGGGGGCCACAGACTTCAGCAGTGGGTTTATCACTGCTTTCAATTGGTTTACCATTGTCAGCAGTTGATTTTCTATTATTATTGTCTATTAAATTATATTTTGATATAAACGATTGGTTTCAACATCGGCTCCACGACGATCGGTTCCATGACACTGGGCAAACCATCTCTGCAAGCGTCTCATGTAAAGCAGCCCCAGTGGCACTACAATGCGGCCAACAGTTGCATGATCATCAGAGCTGTTACGACTCTGTAGGGGAGGACCCGGTTGAGGAGGGAGGAGAGTGATTCCCGTCTGGGCTGGGAAAGGGTGGCTTTCATGCTGGTCGCATCCAGACACACGCCCAGGAAAATGACTGACTGAGAGGGGAGCAGAGTGCTCTTCTTCCGGTTTATGGCAAACCCCAGCCAGGACACGTGCTTCACAAGGCATGCTGTTTGACAGGCCACCGCGGTTTGGGAGGGGGCTAGTAGAATCAGGTCGTCCACGTAGAACAGGACTCTGGTGCTCTCTCTCCGTAGCGACTGAAGCACTGCTTCCACACATTTTGAGAAAGTGTGGGCGGCCAAAGAATAACTGAAGAGGAGACAGTTGTATTGGAACTGGACCCCCTGGAACGAGAAACGCAGTAACATCCCATGTTTGGTAATGATAGGGATGTGAAAATAAGAATCCTTCAGGTTTATGGAAGTGAACCAATCACCTTCTTGATAGTAAGCATGTGAAAAGGTCTCTTCACTAGGTGTTTGTTAAAGAGAGACAGGTCAAAGATCGGTCTCATCCCGTCTGTCTTCTTGGGGACCAGGAAGTACCCGGAGTAATACCGTGTGTTGATTTGGTCTGGTGAGACCACAGAACTTGCTCCCTTGATTAACAGCTCTGATGGTGCTTGCTTGTGATGTCATCACCGTCTCCTGGATTCCGTTGAAGGGAGGAGGGAGAGAAGCAAACTGGAGAGTCTAACCTCTGTAAATCAGTCTGTCCAGCCAGGCATTGTCTATACAAAGGGGCTGCCACTTTGTGGAACAAAATGGCTGATGGCGCCTGACTCTCGAGCTGGCAGCCACGGTGTTTCAGCGCTCCGGACTCTTGGTGGTTTTGTCTTGCTTTTTGTTTGCTTTTTCTTTTATTTTCCTGTACTTACTTTATTTTTCACAGCTATGCGCCACAGCTATGACCGGAAAGCACTTCTACACATCAAGGAATTAATGCCAACTGTGTCATCCATGACTTTTTTGAGCCCACTGGAGGAAATTCACGACTGCCTGCACCCCGAAGGAAACTGGAAAGGCCGCACGGCCAACAATCATGAGGTGCAGCGCTACAGGGGTCAGCGTGCCGGTGCTCTCCGTAAGTGGAGGAGGGGCACCGTACACCTCTTCCAGTTATCTGCATGTCGAACATGCACTCCCTCTGCAACAAAATGGATGAAGTCAGTCTACTCCAGGACCAACAAAGACTTTGAGTGGAATTCTGCCATATTCTTCTGTGAAACCTGGCTGAATGACAACATCACTGACACCACTGTGGATTTACCTGGATTCCAACTCATTAGGGCTGACCGGGACTCAGTGGCAAGTGGAAAATCAAAGGGAGGAGGTATGTGTTTTTACATCAATGATGACTGGTGCGTGGATACAGCAAAAATACACCAACACTGCTCTAGCATCCTGGAATCAGTTTTTATCGAGTGTAGACCGTACTACTGTTTACATCCCCCTGCAAGCCCCTGTCAGAGAAGCACAACACTTGCTGGCTGAACAAATTTCCTCCGTGGAAAACTCTCGGCCAAAGTTGGTAGTCTCTCACAGGAACTGACGAGCTACAAACAACAGGTGACATGCGCCACACGCGACGGCAACATACTTGACCATTTTTACTCCACCATTAAAAATGCATACCGCTCCATCTCTCACGCACCGCTTGGACACTCAGACCACTGTGGACACCAGAGGCAACTGACATGCTTCTGGACTGTATGGAGTCCACCGACTGGAAGGCTGAGAGCCCCTGAGGACAATAACAACTCATTTGCTGACACTGTGTGTTCATATATCAACTTCTGTGAGCAGATCTGCCTCCCAACCAAAACCATCATAAGGTACAACAACCATAAGCCCTGGTTCACCAAACAGCTCAGAGAACTCAGGCACCACAAAGAACAGGCATACAGAGAGGGTGACATGGACACTTTCAGGCTGGCCAGGCAGAACCTCAAGAGGGCCAAGGAGGAATACAAAGCCAGGCTGGAGCGTGATTCAAGCACCAATGACCCTGCAGCTGTCTGAAACACAATCAGGACAATCACTAATTACAATAAGAAAAACCATGTAACGTCCCCCGGACTTGCTGACAAACTGAACACTTTTACACTAGGTTTGAAAGGCCCCACAATTCACTCACTGATGGCTCGTCATCAGGGCCATCCCCAGCACATTAACACCATCAGCCCATCAGCTGTCGACTACCAGGCACCAGGCTACTCCCCCCATCAGCACCAGGACTACCAGGCACCTGAACAGTTTTTTCCCCAAGGCCATAACCCTACTTAACAACCCATCAAGCCCAGCCCTTGGCCCTCTTGGATGCATCGGAAGGATGGGTAGGAGAGGAGGGAAGCAGAGGAGGGGTATATTTTCTTCTACAGTGGCTTTGAATGCCTCGGCTATGTTGTATGGTGTAAACATGGTCGAGGGTCTTGTCTCTTCTTGTGGGACATGAGACATGTTGATGAAATTTTGGGAGTACAGTCTTCAGGTTGGCGTGGTAAAAGTCACCCGCAACAATAAAGGCTGCCTCCGGGTGTTTAGTCTGTGATTTGCTAATATCTGCATGCATTTCCGTCATTGCAAGCTTAGCATTAGGGTCTGGGGGGACATAAACTGCAGTCACAACAGTCGATGTAAACTCTCTGGGAGAGATAACTTTGCGCCAATGACCTTATCAGGTTAGATTTACATTCGAGATGCCGGAAGGAAACAGAAAAGAGAGGCCGGCTACGAGAAGCACCGAGGCAGTGGCAGTGGAGCAGCAGCAGCTGCTAACGTTAGCCATGTTGGTAACTGAGCTCGAGAAAACCTGGAGCAACATCATGGATGCAATAACAACAGCTCTCTTGCCGATTCAGACAGCACTGGAAGCCGTAAAACATCAGGTCGAATCGTTTGAGGCTCGTTTTACCGAGGCGGAGGGCACACTTTCAGACCACAGTGACTGGATCACCACGCTGGAAACATCCATAGAGGAATTGCAATCCACTGTGCGGGTCCTTGCTAAGGAAAATGAAGGTCTAAAAGATACACTGGATGGATATGAAAACAGGCAGAGGCGTATGAACCTGAGGGTCCTCGGTGTTGCCGAGGACAGCAAGCGGGGACAGTGTCCCCTGAAATTTATGTCCGAGCTTCTGGTCAAAGTGCTGAACGACAAAAGCTTTACAAAACCGCCAGAATGGGGGAGATGTCACAGAGCCCTGATGGCCAAGCCGAGCCCCGACGCACATCCCCGACCATTCATCCTATGCTTTCATCGCTACCAGGAGAGGGAACATGTGCTCCAGCTGCTGATAAAGACACGCCAACTCTCCTACGGGGGTAAGAAAATCCTTATTTTCCCGGACTTTAGTGCCCGGCTGGTGGCCAAGCGCAGCGCCTATAAGAAGGTGAAAGCACAGCTGCACAAGAAGGATATCAAGTTTAGCCTGCGATACCCTGCAACGCTCATGGTGTACTTCAATGGGTCCTGCGACTCGTTCAGCACCACTCAGGCTGCGGAGGCCTTTTTTAACCAACACCTCGGCCCAGATGTTGGAGCTCGATCTAGCTCTGACTGTTGAAGGTATGGACTGATTATTCATCCACAGGGAGTCAATCTTGGATAGACTTTCACCTAGCGATCTTTTATCTGTCATCAGCAGCCTCTTCTCATTACCATAATGTACAATTACTATGGCAACTGAACACCATAAGAGCCTTACTCTTTGATTTGACCTCTCTACAGTATGGCACTGTAAATGCACAGGACCATTTAGGTTTTGTACAACATTGGCAGCTCTTAGTTTATTACACTTTATTTATGTTTTTATTTTTACTGCCAGACTTTTATTTACATGGACAATACAATAAGTGCTTCATTCTCAGAACTGACTTAAAAGAGACTCATTTAGTGTGGGAGACTTTCTGCCAATGTGTGTTTACTTTTTTTGTGTGTTACTTTATTCCCCATTTTGGAAAGGCACTCAGTACACAGTATTACTCCGGTTTAATATGTTATTGGCCACTCAGATTTTCATTTCGGTATATTTTACCCCGTGGCTCGTTGGATATTTTTGTTGAATTGCTATATTTTCTTTCCTTTTTACGATGACCAGTTATAATTCATAAGAACTTCAGACAGCCAGTGGTTGTCTTCTGGTCAGCAGTCATTACTGCATCGTTATGTCTCTATACTGTTTGACTAAATAGCTGAGATAGGAGGTGACAGGGACAAAATCTATTTGAGATATATATATATAATAAAAAAAAAAGACTCATCCTATTTCCAACGCCGTTACATTCTGATATTATTACACTCAGTGTTAATTTCGTTGACGAAGACTATGACGAAAAATATTCGTCAAAGAACCTTTTTCACGGACGAAAACTAAATAAAAACTAAATAAAAAATCAGACATGATGACGAAGACTGTGACGAAATATAACTGACACTTTAGTCAACGAATAAAAACGAGACGAAAATGTTAGGGCGGGACGAATGGAGAAGAGATCCAATCAGAACTTCTCTTTGTGGGACAAGTTGGGAAGAAATCCAATCAGAGCGAATCTTTTGTGGGTAGGCTGATCTATGCGGAGAGCAGCCAGCAGCCATTTTAAAAAATCCGCAGCAAATGCTCTTAATGTGATATTCTTTTATATATCTACGGTCAAATGCAGGCGCAACAGAAATGTCCGAGCTAGGTCTAGCATTTGGACGAAAACGAAGGACTGACGTCTGGTCACACTTTACATACAACGACAAAGACAAGAAGACAGTCTGTACACCATGTGGAATAAAAATCGCTGGCAAAAACACAACGAATTT
>OMLF01016559.1:0-28145 GCA_900302615.1 Holocentrus rufus | reverse complement strand
ACACACACACACACATGCACACACACACACACACACACACACACACACACACACACACACAGAAACAAACTAAAACAAAGAAGAGCTTCATGTGTATTGTTATCCGGATTCATTCCGTTTCATGAACCTTTGTAGCTCTCTAAATCAGGCTAACTGAACTATATATACATTAAGTCGTCTTTGATAATAAACCTTGGTTGGTGTGACTCATTTTTCTATAGTAACCCATTTGGAATCCATTCAAGCTTGCTTCATGAAACAGCATCCTTCGGGAAGTAGGGCTGGGCGATATATCGATATTATATTGACATGGTGATTTAAGAGTGGTGATTATAGACACTGTAATATGGTGATTTTGCAAAAGTGTTGTATTTTCCTGGTTTTAAAGGATGCATTACAGTAAAGGGATATCATTTTCTGAATTTATTAGACTGTTCCAGCTGTTGTATTATAGCTCTACCTGCTTGGTCATCAAATCCACATTTCCGATGGTTGTTTATCTCCTGTGTCACCGTTTTATGAAAGCACCAATAGTCATCCCTACAGGATCCTCACCATATCGATATCGAGGTATTTGATCAAACATGTCGTGATATTTGATTCTGTCTGCCAGCCCTACCGACAAGTTAACCAGACTTCCTGAGATACATCTGGCGTGCGGCCTGATTTCGCCTTATGAAACACACCATGGGCTCGTAGTGGGGACTCCATATTTGTATCAGCCCGCCTGAGATTGGTAGCTGCCATGGAGAGGGGTGACCCCTGGCTGCCCGTGCCATCCCTCGGCTCTGGCTTGGATGTGGTAGCTCCTCCCCTTCATCCGGGGGTTTATTCCTGGCCAGAGCATTTCTATTATTGGGCTCTCCTGCATTCATCTGTCAGCCGCTGCTCCGTGATGCGAGGTGGCAGGCCGCAGAGGCACTGAAGCATTTCCGCTCCAAGTGCCCTCTCTCCCCATTTCCCCTCTTCTCCCTTCTCTTTTCTCTCCTATCCGCCTTTTTCTTGTTCTGTCCTTCTCTTTTGCCTGTCTGCCCGCTCCACAGACAAAACGCACACGCGCACACACACACGCACACGTATTGTACTTGGCTCAGTTGCACGCACATACACACCCGCACGTGCATTCGCTTCCTTTTCTCGCTCACACTGCCCATGGGGAACTGTGCCAAGGTATGTGTCTGTGTCTAACCACACACCCTGGAGTCAGGGGGCTGATCACTCAAGCGTTGACTGTAAAGAGGAAAACTGTATTTCTTTTTCTTTTTTTTTTTATACGTACTTCTTAATGCATGCTTACATTGTGCTTGCACAGATGAAATCAAATGGAGTGTGTGTTTTTGTGTGTCTGTGTACATATGGATGTGTATATGTCTGTGTGGGTGTGGGTGGATGGGTGGGTGAATGCATGCCCATGTGTATCCCAGGAGCTGACAGAAAGAGAGGGGCAAGATAAATAGGCCATTGTGCGCTATAGAGCTGGACCGGAGTGGATTGCTCTCGTTGAAGGAGCAGAAGGCTGAGGTGGATAAGTGGATGTGCCTGCCCTACTGTTGATTTAGAGGGAGGCTCTCAGCCACCTCTGGCTAGTTTCTACTCTTCTCTGAGCCTGTATTTCCAGATCCAAGGCGTGTCATTTACCAGAACATGTGAGCTCCTGTGTGTGTTCTCGTACCTCTACCCTTATATAGAGCAAATGTCCTCACAGGGATAGAAAGATGAGAGAAATCCTCCAGAGTGAGGACATTTTGCCAGTTTTCACTTCCTTAAGGGACTAGTTTAGGATTAGGACTTGGGTTTCAGGTTAAGAATAAATTGAAGATTAGGTTCGGTTGGGCATGGGCTAAGGTTGCTTTAGAGTTAGGGCTTGGGTATACGATTAAAGGCACAATCAGTAATATTTAGATTGCCTAAAGCACAAAAGGATCATAATATAGAAGGTACTGATTAGTGGTAATCTCTCCACTGTTGCCAAGAATTTAAGCTTTCATTACAAGCCATTCTAAGTTGTTGCTATGTAAGGTTCCTACATGTAGCTAAGTGGCTAAAATTATTAGGTAGCTGCACGTAATTAGCTATAGTTATGGCTTGGACTGCTGGAAATCCGGTTTGACCGATGAAGAATATTTTACCTTTTTGGTTAACATTTCAGAATGATATTGACTGTAATTCCACTCAACTAGCGGGCTAACCCGGTTACTGTCACAAAACGCAATTTTGTATATTGTGTTTTGTGTGAGGAGGAGACAGAGTCACCTAATATTGTTGTAGCTCTACTGGTTGCCACCAGGTGTTACTAAACAGTCCATATTACGGATTGCTCCTTTAAAGTCAGAATAAGAATTAGAATTAATTTCAGGTTCAGATAATGGTCAGGGTTAGGTTTATAAAATGAATGTAGTCAGTGAAGGTCCTCATAAATATAGTAATATAAACCTGTGTGTATGTGCACACATGGATATCTGCATATAATCCCTCCATTGTGGAGACATTCTTATGTTTACACTAGTGGTGGGCAACGATTACAATGTTTAATCATGATTAATTCCATGATTTTCTGCGATTAATCGCGTTTAGTCACATTATTGTGCGCAAAATTCAATAATGAATTCAAAAGTAGTGCACTTTCATTTTCAAAGTACTGCTATATGAAGAAAAGTGCAACAACATTTGGTTTGCAAATACTTTAAACAAATAAGGTGCTTTTTAACAGCAGTTTTCCCTTTACACAGTAGCAGTTAAAACATCTCTTGTAAATCTCAACTTAAACATTAATGTAATCAAATCAAATATAAAAA
This sequence comes from Holocentrus rufus, assembly GCA_900302615.1. Classification (NCBI taxonomy): domain Eukaryota; kingdom Metazoa; phylum Chordata; class Actinopteri; order Holocentriformes; family Holocentridae; genus Holocentrus; species Holocentrus rufus. The sequence goes on along the minus strand of OMLF01016559.1, from coordinate 25,350 downwards.
CAAAGCCATTTGCTATTTTTAAATACAAATAAATAAATTTAGAAATAACTTTGGTTCCATCAACTCTGCCGTCTGGAAGAGATTTAAAACGAAAATGTCCATGTATAGGTTTGGTAACTTTTTCCATTTTTCTGTCCCCGTCAGTTCTTTTCATTTCCCATTCATGTGAGCGCTGCAGCAGTCTTAGGCCCACCCCTAATGCTCTAATTGGTTGAGACGCGTGATGACACCCATCCCAAGCCAATACTGATCCCATCCCTCCTGTGACCCATGGTTTGTCTGTGTATTCAGAGCTGGTGAGCAACGGACTTTCAAAATAATAATAATAACAATAAAACTAAGGTAATGCGCGATAAAACAATTGCCACCGTTAAGTAATTAATGCGTTAACGCAATAATAACGCGTTAACTTGCCCAGCCCTAGTTTACACAGTAACTTGTCAAGACCAACCTGCCTCATGAGGACAAAATCCAGGTCCCCACAAAGTCAGCTGATTTTGGGTTACTGGTTAAGGTTGGGTCTCAGGTTAGAATTGGGGTTAAGTTAAAGTTAGAGTAAGGGTTAAGATTACACGAGTTGCTTTTGGTTATGATTTGGGTAAGACTGTGGAATATGAATGCAAGTCAATTCAGTGTCCCCACTATATAATGCAAATGTGTGTGTGTGTGTGTGTGTGTGTTACCTCTGGTAGCAGAGGTCTACATGTAAGGCTATGAACTGATCATGGAGACAGATCCCCAGCATGTAAAGGCTCAGGTCAACGGTCAAAAGTAGTATAGCAGCACTCTGTAGACAAGTACAGTTCACATGTTCAGACCTGAGTTATTAATAAGAATACATGAGTCACACTGCATAAGCAAATACTTGTCGTGTTTTGGTTTAGCCTGCTTAGGTTTACCAAATAGGGCAATCGAATGTACACCAGAAATTTGAGATGATCAGATTTTATAGGTGCAATAAGTAAGATTTCCATCACAAACTGTCCAGTGTGTATCTGCAGGTGTTTGATAGGGTTGTTGACAATATCAGACTTTTACTGATATTGCTCAACAATTACTTTGCCAGATGCTTGAGGTGTCTTTCAAAATGTCAGTTCTTGGTCTGTACTCTGTTTTGGAACAAAAACCGACCCAGCTGATATTGTGATTGTCTGGTCCCTGGTAAAAAAAAAAAATGATGAAAGTCATACATTATTTGATGTTCCTTTAAATTTTATTTGACTTTATTTATTTATTTATTCACTTTATGTTTCATAACTTACCACACAATCTGACTTGTTCTATTATGGCAAACTGTACCCATCAACATCACACTCCAAGCAAAAAGGATAAGAAATATTTGCCCTGACTATTTGACCCAGGTCTGATGCATACATCAATAAAATGCAGTCTCAGATAGTAGCATCAGCAGAATTTACTCTCTCAAGATATGTCTGAGAAAGTTTTATGGTGATATCTGATATGCATATCCTTCCGTGAAGAAAAAAATCTCATCTCCATCTGCTCTGTTGGGCTGCTAAGATCCTGCTGTAGATTTCACGTCACGTACGATCAGCATGCTTTGAGCCACCGGCTCACATTTCCACTTTGAAGTCGTCTGCTTCTCCCTGGTCCCTTCTCCCATGCCAATACTTTACTTCCCTCAAAGCTGTGTTCCCATCAGTCCCTGAATAGAACTGGGGCATGGCTGCTATTGTTGCGCAGCTTTTTTGTACTAAATTGGTACGTGCGAGTTTTGTGACAAATGCATACATCAGGATTTCCTCTCATGTAGGCTACGCAGTTTTGAATCTCGCCATGGTGTCAGAGTATGCAGAGAATGATACAAACACATACAGTCACAGACACATAAACACAGACCCTGTTGCTGCTCCTGCTGAATATAGAGATGTGTGACTTTCATTTGCATAGCGGCAGGCTGACTTTCTATGTTGGGTGTGTACATGTGGGGCAGAACGTGATTTGTGTTTGGCTCTTCAGAGGACCTTCTCCCCTGAAGTGCTTAAATGCAGAATTGATCTGTTTACTTCGCCATCAACAACACAGTGCAGCTTCAATTCACGCTCGATTCGATGGGAGATCTTGGAGTCAATTAGACCAAACTGAAAATCACTAACCAGTTATGTCTCTCTCTACGGATGACTGCAGTAAACAACCTTTTTATCATTCTGTTGGCGGAGCATTTAGACTTGCGTCTCTGAGGTAGTTTCATAAAGATCAAGAATGAGCTCATCAGAGAATACCTGCATAGTCAGATGAGGTTTTATGTGAAATGAACTGACATGACATCAATCCATCGTTTCCCACTGCTCACAGTCATAGCAAGGGGTATTTTGAGATATTCATAGCAATAGGTCAATTTTAAGATCTTATTGCTTCTGTAACAAATCTAGTTTTATAAAAGGTACAAAACAACACTCAAAAGCAAAAATAATCCACTCATTTTATACAAGATTCATGCACAAAACTTAGCTGCTGTTTTCTTAAAATTATTATTTTTAGAAACATAGGTTGCAGATATAGCCATTTTTCTTAACTAAAATCACTGGCAAGTTATCTAAGTTCTTTTGTCATTTGGTTTTTGAGATATTTTACATAGAAAAATGTTAATTCCTAAAACTCCTTTTTTAAATTACAAACTTTTGTAGTTATTCATCAGATTGAAATTCTCTTAGATTTAATACAGTTCTGTAAAATGTTTTAATCTACAAATTTGGGAATTTTTAAAGAAATACTCTCCATTTTCTTTATAGTAAAAACAATATATTGACATCATAATATAAAAAGTATTTATATTTATGTCCTTATCATCACTCTGTCCTTAGCCTCACTCTGATAGGATGAAAGGAAATTGTCCCATTCACCTGTGGTACCTTGCCTTAACAACAAAAGTGTGAGTGACCATTTATTCACTAAGACACAATTTCTGCCTTAATCAGACAAGATTGAATGTTTTACCATTGTCCTCTATAGCAGATCTGGTAGTAACATTAGTCAGTCAGGGAAACCACTTGGCTTATTGACTTGTAAGAATCTCTACATGACTTGCATAGCATACGTGTCTAATAGATTTGCAAGGAATCATTTCCGGCTCCTGCTGAAATAATTAAGTTGACATTCTCTCCCCAATGCAATTAACAATGAGTGCTGTCCAATCTGTGACCTGTTAGATGTTTGATTTCATGGACTGTGTCTTATATTACAAGCCCATGACGCAGAGCACTTTTTAACAGGAGGCAGCATGTCAAACACACCAGGGATACATGGTGTTTAGCGGATGCTGCCTGTGAGGCATATCTGGTTCACTTATCTAATTTTCGCGAGGTGTTGTGTGCTCTGCCTGCTTGTGTACAAATTACTGTCACGTTGCTGAGCTGCTGGCGTGAATTAGCTAGCTTTAGCACAATAGAGTGTGCATCTGAATGTGTTTCTAGGCTAGTGTGTACGTGTGAATATTTCACACACATTTGAGTTTATTTTTTACCATACATGTCAGCATATAAATGTAGCATCTCCACATAAATGTATCTCTCCAGTCTTTTTCTCTCTCCAGCTCTTTCTCCCTTCCCCTCTCTTTTATTCTACGGATGTACCCATGCATGTTTTTTTGTGTTTGTGCATCTATGTCATTTTTGCAGCTCTGTGTGTGTGTGTGTGTGTGTGTTACCTTCATGTACAGTAGATCAAGCAGCTCCTCAGATCAGATTGAAGGGCTGAGAGCAGGATGCTGTGAAATCCAGATGCGCCATGTACTGGAAGGGAGGCAGCCTCTGATGTATTTTTAGATGGGCTAAATAATGAATGCCTGAAAAGACTGCTAGGACCCCAGCTGCCAAACCTTCCCCTTCCCCCCCCTGCTCACCTGTTCTGCTGGATGCGCCCTGGGAGGAGGAGATAGAGGACAGGGTCTCCACCCTCTCCAAAACCCTGGTGCAGCAACCTGCTGCTTCTGTCACTGGCTGTCTGCCTGGATGGCAGAGGATCTCCAACGCCTCTAAAATGCTGTAAAAAAAAAAAAATTCCCGGCGGTGTCATTTAGTCCTGTATTGAGTCTTAAAATCATATTGTTCCTAAAGCAGCTGAAGAATTTGCCAGTGGGGTGAGATAACGGCACTTTTTGTCGTTGCAGTTTCACCTAGAAATGTTCTTCTCCTGTGGCAATATTTTCAAATAAGGCAATCTACTTTTCTTGTTAACTTCATTCATTTCAAGAAAATTCTTAAGCCAAATTGAGTTGTATTGGTAATAAGTGAAATAATCTCAAGCAGCTGCCAGTTATTTTTCACTTCTTTTAAGATTTCAAAACCAAACAGAATATTGAATGACTTTTTAAGATGGACAATTTTAGCAGTATATGGGGTAATTTAAAACAGACAGTTGTTTAACAGCAAGGGGTTTTTATTTATTGTGCTGATGTAGTGAACTGTCTTCTTGGTGTTATATATTTTTGTACCTTTCTTGCCTGTGCAGATTTATTCTCCCAACCTGCCCCATCCTGTCTTAAACAACCTTGATAGGAAAAAGCTGCAGGGCTGTTCTGAGTTATGGGGACACTTTTTTTTTCTAAGGTGTTACTATTCTGTCTATATCAGCAGAGCTGTTTTTAAATATGAAATTGTCAAGTAATTTCAATCAATCAGCCTGCACCACCCCCTCGCGCACAGTTCCCATGCAAAGACCAGGCACAGATTGATGGAGGATCCGACTGTAAAGATGCTCGGCCCAGGGGCTTGGTTAGGGAAGAGCCATGAGGAGACATGATTAAGAAAGAATGGATGGGAGACAGGGGAGTGTGTGTGCTTCAGATGGCAAGTGGCAAAACTGGGCCCTCAGCGAAGGAACCCGCCTGAGCTTCTCCACACCCTAAATGTCTTAAATTCCACTCTAGCAATGCTGCAGGGCAGATTAAAGCGATGATTACAATGGCAGCGGGGACACTCCAAAATATACCAGGGATAAGAATGGAAAATGTCATCATCTTTTCCCACTGCTGTATCACCACCAATTTATGGTTAAATATAGAAAATGTGAGCCTGGCGGCTTACGAGAGAGTGAAATATATTGATTTTTAGATTGATTTTTACCATGGGATCACCAGAAGATGGCTTTTTTCCCTTAATGGTGTCCTAGAAAAAAATGTCTGTATGCAAAAATCTTTGGTTTATTTTCACACTTGGGGGTTCCACTCTGATTTCCCCGCTGTGAAAAACAAGCTGCGACTTGGTAAAGCTCTCATTAGGGGGTCATTAGTCAACGCAGTAAAAGGTAGATCAGAGATGGCTGAAGTGGCTCTGTGGGAGTTCTGGAGGTGAAGGAGGAGGCTGGTGGTGGTGGTGGTGGTAGGGGACTGAATTGTCAGTCTCAAAAGAATCCCCTCTGTTCGTATTCTGTAGTAGGAATTCATTTTTAGTAATAATATCGTTTGGTCCCTTAGAAGAAGATGGATTTATCCCCATGGCACTATTGCAACAGCGCTGTGGGCATCAAGAAGCAAACTCAGGTCAGTCAGTCAGTGGCAGACACTCCACTCCTATCAAACTGCTCTAACAAACTTGGTCACAGTTTTCAGCAACTTGAAAAATGTTCTATCAATCATGTCTGCTCTTAACAGAGCTGGATATGTTACTTTAAAATGTATCATTAATCATTAGTTACCTCATAAAAATTGCAATCAGTGACATAATCCAAGAGATTATGTTTGATTCCTCTACCATATTTGAGGCATAAAGGTACCAGCACGGAGAAGACAAAGTGAAAAATGAAATATTCAAGGCAATTTATAACAGATTTGCATATAAACATAAATTTCCATCTGTGCCACTTATTTCACAAGGCTCTATAATCAGGAAGCATTATTTTGGGGGTATTGTAATGAAATACAGCTCTATATTTATTTATTTATTTATATATATATATTTTGTGTTTAGAATACAAAATGATTTAGTTATTACAAATATTCTGTTCCTACCCAACCCAGGTTGTAGTTATTTCTGATTTTTGAGAAGACCGTGGGAGTATCTAATTAATAAAACGAGGTAAAAGTTATATTAGTGTAAACATCGAAATATGATTACTCGCACCTTACCTGCAAATTTTCACACAACTCCCACAATCTTCTCATATTCAGAAATAACTGCATGTCATCACAACAAATGCACTGTGGGACTGTAACGAATACACATTGTACTTGTAAAATTACACAAGGCAACTTTAAGCATGCCGCTGCCCTCTATTCACAAGCTCACAATCTGAATACACCCTCCTGTAATTGGGGCCAAGGGTCAGAGCAGAAGTTTGGTTATGCATTAGACTTCTTACCTTTAAACCAATCAGCTTTCCTCCTTAGTATAGACCTTTTTCACAGCAGCCAATCTGACAGGAAATGGGCCCGAGTAGGTAATCACAGGTGTTACTAATGACGTTAATGAAGGTTCCATTCCATTTAAGTGTAGCAGAGTCTTTCCAATGAGCCAGCATGAACAGTAGCAGGAACCTGGCTCTGTTAGACCTAAATGGAGAGGAACTGTAATTAATTTCATTAGTAACACCTTTTTTTACCTGCTATTTCAGGTCAGAATGGCTGCTGGGAAAAAGGTCTGCTTCCTGTCCGGAATCAATACAAACTAGACTGACAGGTGGTAAGCGCCACCCAAAGCTTAACTGAAACTGAACAGAGATAAAAAAATCACTGTCCAACATAACACCAAAATAAATCTAAGGTAAATTACAGAAAATATAATACCTTGCAGTGGTTTAGGCTTTAGTTTCAGTCTCTGTAAAGTCATAAAGATGGATGGTGGTGGGGCTCCATGCTGGTCAGGAGGCCCTAGGCGCGCTCAGCTCGCAGCTTCACTCCGAATCTCTGCTGTGGGCCAATACAATCACCAGCCAATGTGCAGTTTTATCAGTATGGCTCTTTTAACCTTTGTTTTTGGAGCCATGGTTCTGAAGGTCAGTCAGTGGGTTTGTGATGGGGTCAGTGGATGCCTTTACCTGTCCTGAGGGCGCGGTCCAGCTTCCGAGCCTCACTAGCTGAAGCTAAACACCTGTCACATCTACTCTCCCCTCCTGTCTCCTTGTCACCGGCGGCACGGGGAATTTTGATTGACCGTGTCCTGGCTGTTTAGCGTCAAAGTATATGAAACAGGAAAGAGTTTCCCCCTCCGTCTCCCTGTAAGACAGCCAGGACGCAGGCAGGTGGAGAGAGTTAAGCACTTGGGATATGCTGCAAAAAATAAAAAGCTTAGAAAATGACTTTATTTTTTCCCCTGCACCCAATTTTATCAAGCTTATTTAAAGGTATTTTAAGTTAGGATCCCGTGCTGCACTGTCTGGTTTCAAGACTTTCTCCCCGTTTTGTGACAGTGTGACTTATTTGAAGTAGTAAACATGAGAGAAGCAAAAACATTCTTGGAAGAACTCTTGGAAACCAGGGGAAGCAGGCAGGTGGAGAACAAGATATTTTCCGTGAGGATGTCTGACTGCACGGCTGGCTTCACCAAATTTATGAAGCATCACATTAATTCAAGCAGGACGTGTAAGTCATGTGTGCCACATCATCTGATCGTCAGCTGATGAAAAACACACAGCAATCATGTTTGGCATGCCAAACAAGGCCGTCTGTTTAAGCTTTCAGCTCCTCACCCATCCATGCGGTTCCTACTTGTTCCTGTCTGCCATACGCTCCTTGTGCTGCTTTCTCCCTCCACCTGTTTTGATTTCTTATCAATCATTATATACTCTACTTGCAGTGATTTATTTTTGTAGGCTTGTCCCTATAAATTATGTTTATTCCATATCTTAGTATTTATGTTTATATATCAGGACACCTCAAACAGTCCGTCGGCAGACTCAGCAGTTGTCAGTAAAACCTAGCTAACAGTAAAAACAACAGCTACACAAACGTTTGAAAACTTTCATTACGTTAAGCTAACTGTTAGCTTACGTAAGCTTTTAGCTGCCACTCCCTGTCCCATTTTTAAAATCCAAATTGCCTCAATGTTTTGAGTAGATATGTGTCGTATATAATTTATTTTTTGTAAATATAGACAAAGCCTACAATGCTGTGGCTTCAACTGAAAACCGTCACCTTAGCTCAAACAACTACTAGCATCTTAATTGTAAGGCGGCTCTAGATATTATTCTGACCTGTACAAAAATTGTTTGGCCAGATTTTTTTACGTTCTATGTATATAGAGCCTTAAATGAATTAACTCACTCTGTTTTCTAAATTGTTGGCAAATGGCCATGAGAACAGTATAACAATGATAATGCATTTAGAAGTGTCTCTGTATCAATGGTGCGTTGAGGAGCTGATTGTACGTTATCGCTTATGTGACGGACTGCTCGCTTCTGTTTTGCATGCTATGCCGTCTCTTGACATTATATATATCCCATATCTCAGTGTGTGACTGCTGGGTTGTGTTGTGTGTGTCCCTGGGGTCTTTGATAATGCTCCCTACTGAATTCATCATGCTACTTTGTTCAGTCCCTCTAGAGAACAGAACCTGTAAAGCAAAAACAACTGTATATCCATTTGGACTGTTATAATGTTAAATTCATGATGAGAGTGAATGCCTGTTACTTTGACTGACAGTATGACTTGTTTCAAGAGGTAATTATGAAAGCTCTCTCATGAAAAACAAATATTGAAGGAACTTGAAGGAATTCGTTTATCGCACGTAAATGTCTTTTGCAACAAGTTCACACCATCAGAGTTGAACACACTGGGCCAAAATAAGAATGAGTGCCCTGCATGATGCGCAGTTAAATGCACATGAGAATATTTAGGGGCATAATCTGCTAAGCCCTTGATAACATCCCAGAGTAGCTGGCTACTAAGTTAACGTCTTAATACCATAAGAGGAGATTTGCTCGGCTTGGTTACAGTGGCCGGCTTTTAACTGGAAACCCTCTTTCCTCCGGCTACAATATCTTATGAGGGAGAAAAAAAAATCTAAATCTTTTTTGTGTGCTAAGCATTGTGTCTCCCCAGAGTGTATGAGTTGAGTTTAGTACAGCAGGGAACCCAGAGCTTAGAGCCAAAATACTGTATATTGAGCAAAGCCAAGCGAATAGAAAGAAGCAGAGCAGAGGCAGAGAATTTTAAAAGATGACAGGCCAAATTATTAATGTCCAAGATCAGGAGCGTGTTTAAATCACAAAAGAACAGAGAAACATCCATCACAGTATGCTGAGGGATGAAAATCATTCCCTATTTAATCTCCTCACACTGCCAAAAAACATATCCTCACACAATATGCTAATTTGAGAAGGGAAAAGCATTAGTGATTGTCTTTTTGATTTGTTTGCAGGGCTACACCTCCTTCAGCGGTGTCCTTATTAATTTAGCTAAAGGCTCTGTGGTATTGTCCCCCACGGTAGTTGCCATAGATACCTAACTTGCCTTACAGGACATTGACAACACTAGCAGTAGCCTAATGTTTAGAGAGCAGAATGACACCGCAGGAGCACAACAGGAGCTCCATCACACCAACAGCAAATAGCTAAAGCAACCAAAGGACCACTGAGGCACAGAGCAACCAACCAAATAAACTTTATTGCTGTAAAAAATCTTCATCTTAACAAGACATTTAGTCTCAGTTTTAAACATCTTGTTTTTCTTAAAACAAGTGAAAAAAATCTGCCAGCGGGATGAGATAATCCCACTTGCTTCCACTGCTAATCAACTTGTTTTCCAGAATTTTCTTAAATCGCTGGTAACATTTTCATGTTACCAGTGGGCTGATCTGCCTTATTCTGTCATGTTTCAACATATTTTTTTATACTTGCGCTTAGAAAGTATCCCACTGGCAGATTTTTGCACTTGTTCTAAGAAAAATGAATTCAGATGGAAATTCCTTGCAGTGTTAGTGATCCATGATCACAAAACATTACTATTTTCTCCATAGAGAACAGACACACTGTGCCTACAATTTGTAGATTCTGATGCACAAATCTCACCTCGATTGATGACCAAATCAATCATTATTAAAAAGTGATCATTTGGATTCATAGTACTTTTCTGTAACATATCAATAGGTAAAACCCTATTTTTGCCCTTACCAAATGTATGAATATGAATTCATAAACATTGCATTTTTGTCAATCTCACTGAGCGGCAGAATTTGGGATTGAGTCAGTACACGTTTTAATAAATGAGGCCCATTATTCCAGCAGCCCTCTCCTCATGCAGGTCACAGTAGCAGCAGCAGTAGCAATGGTGGTGTCGTGTCAGGCTATCTGTCTCTTCCAGACAAGCTGGCCATGCATGTGGCTCAGAATAGAGCAGCCGGGCTGGCTCTTAGACCGGGGCAACGAGTGCTGTCTGTAGTCAAAGAAGAGCAGGCACAGATATGCCCTGTTAAGCTGCAGCCAGACACAGCCATGCTGAGAGCCTGTATCAGCCATTCAGCAAGCCCAGAGCTGTGAGCACTGGAGAAGCACTGGAGTAATAGAGAGACAGATAGAGACAGCCACGAGATAGGCATGCAGCATGAAAAACATGACCGACTGCCCACTGGACACGTCCTAGCAGTCTCGCTTCTGTCTTAATCAGAGGCACAATTGCACGAACATGAAGGCTGCAGACGCACAAGCAGAACAGAAACACATAGGCAAGCGTGCATACAAACACACACCGCGTACTTAGGCTTATCATTACACAAAAACATGGTCATGCACTCCTAGCACTAACGCACACACACACACACACACATGCACACACACTTTCCACATCCCACTGTGTATCTTAGGTCCAGTGTCAGTGCAGCATATCCTTGTGGAAGCAGGAGTTTTTGGAGCACATGCAGCCTGCTGGGTATAGATCTCTGCTGGAGTCTTTAGAGGGCGCGCTCACGCAGCAGAGCGTGGGGCCGCAGGTGTCCTGAGAATCACGCAGACTGATCGATCAATTAGGAGAATAAGTAATCCCTACAAACTCGGCCTCTGCTTGTTCACTCTGATCGATTCTCCGCGATACCCCATACTTTGGACAGATGGCTGATTATTTGAAGAGCCACAACCTTTCATTTGTTTCACGAGTCGTCTAAAGGCCTGTTCTCAATCCAGAATAATGTGTATTAGAACTGAAGATATTGATCACGGTGTTGTAATGTAGTCTGACAGTGTAATGAAAGTGCAAATGAGTTATGATGCAGCTGCCGCTGAATTGGAAGAGCGGGTCACCAGTATTCTGCCTCAGCTCCTCTCTCAGATCTGAAGGCTCTTTTTTCTTTGTCGCTCTCTTCTGCACGTCTCTCTCTTTTTCTCTCTTCCTCTTGATGATGACTTCTGCTCTCTCTGTCTTTCTTCTCTCTTCCTCCTCATCTGTCATTCCTTTCCCACACCTCCTGTTTATTGTGATCCTTTTTTCTTGCTCCCTTTCGCGCTCCCAATTTAGTCTCTCAGCACTGCCTCCATTAAAATGCTTTGCAACGCCTCTCCAAAATACATTTTAATATCTCAAGTAGTAGCTTATCTCTAAGAAAGAGCCATCCAAAGCTGTCTTTGTTATAGAGAAAGGAGGGGGGAGTGCTTTAAAACTTTTTCAATTAAAGAATTGATTGGTGCTGCCTCTTTGAGTGAAGGATCCAAAATACCCAGAGAGCGGTTAATTTCCACACAAGTTGATGTGGCTCTGCTTGTTTCATCCTTATGGATGCTGCTGCAGCTAGCTAGCAGTGGCACGGGACAGACAAGACTACAGGCAGGATCGCTGTACCACCCACTTGTGCCAGCATTACCCCACTAGCATGTCACTGTCATCAGATCTAAAGACTCCAAGAGGTGTTAACACGGCCCGCAGAGGACTGACTGCTTGTCTCTGAAAATTTACCTTAAATCTTATGCTCTTGATTTGTCAGTGCTCTTACTGTTGAGGGGTTAGTCCAAGATTTTTGTCCCTGATGTGACAAATTAACTATCAATGAAGCAAGGAACAAGTTGGAAAGGACAACGTCTCATAGGGCCAGCGTTCCCAATTTGCACTGGTACCAAGCTATGGTGTCACTAACTGGAGTCAAAGGGATGGGCATAGTAAATCCTATAAACTACTATACCTTTGCCATTTGAACTTTGACAGCACAGAGATTTGACTACAGAACAAAACACTTTACATAATGCAGAGTAGTGTTATTTTTTGTCCAGTGTGTTTTAGCTGCCCTTATGATTCACATCAGGAGTCTGTCCAGCAGCTGCATATAACGTTAGCATAAAGTCCTGCTCTAGCTAACGTTAACGACACAATGATAATGTTAGCCACATGCAAAAATAGTTCTACTTAAACATCCCAAATATATCAAATGTGAGCTAGTTGACAATATAACAAATTACCAATAATTCTTACGCTGCACAGTGTATAATGTCCTTTCCTTCTTTTATAGATTCCTTGCAAGTAAAAAAAAAAAAAAAAAAAAAAAAGGCAAAGAAAATGACTTGTAATGACTTACACTGTGCTGGTGTCTTCTGATAGAGCCCATTTTCTTCTTAATGGTCTAACTTTGAGCACTCAACTGGACTTGGATAATGGCTGTTTCTCTGCAGTGAGCTCATTTGTCAGGGCAGGGTGAAAACTCAGCGGTCCCGATCGGTCCTCCACACCAAGTGGGGTCTGCCACTATTTATCCACCTTGGCTCTACTCAAGAGCTGAGTCCCTTTTATACAGTTTTCATTACATCAACAGAAATAGTACTGGGCTCTCTAGTAACCTTGACCGCACCGAGAGGCTTTCCCACCACTCGCCTCGTAAACAAGCACTCTCTTTATTTGAGGGATGTTTGTTATTGGTTTGGAGGCTGACACTCTCAAGTAATAAGATCAGAGCTTCGATGACTGTCTCTGTTTAGGGCCGACAACAGACTAATTGGTCTCATCTCCTCTAGAGTGGATCTTCCAAGAGCTGGGCATAATCTCATTAGGCAGAGGCGAGTGCTGGCTGGCTGTGTGGGGAGAGCGAAGAAGTCCCCTCGCCCCTATGAGGCTCGCCAGAGGCAAAAAGCCTCCTATGGAAACCGCTGGGCCTGTGGAGACTGTGGCAAATAGGAATCGTCAGGCATGCTGAGATGGGCAATTCCTTGTGTGTGTGTGTGTGTGTGTGTGTGTGTGTATGCGTGAGTGTTTGTATGGAAGAGGCTGAAACAGAGATGATTATTTTGTTGGGCAAAAGCATCTTGCGAAAAGTACAGCTGTGAATGAGCTCTGCTGTTGCCCTAGCGACTGGCTTCACTATCAGATATAACTGTTTTTCCCCCTATAGACCTCAGTGTGGTTAAGTTATGCAACGTACGTGTGTCTGGGAAATGAGCTGTGAAGAGGCTGTCCAAAGGTTACCCTTAGCGCCTAGCCGAATTTCTGCTTCCCATAATTCTGCATGAAAAACAACCTCTTCTTGACAACGCTCGGGTTGGAGTGTTTCATAAGAATTCAGATGTGACAGACTATTTTGGGCGGCAAGTTTCATGAAGTTAGAGCTTTTTCCCCCAAGGATATCATAGGCAAACATTTTAATTTTGATAAAGGCAGGTTTTTCTTGGACCCATTGCAAACTTCTGAATCAAGTTTTTCTTTTTTGCTGTGAACATTGTGCCACAATACAGTTTTATGTGAAGATAAACAGAGAGACTGCAATCTGTGTAGCAGCGTCAGCGGTTGTTAAGTCTGCTTAGTAACAGCGAGAGATGGCATTTTACCCATTTCAAATACATGATAAATTCACACAGGACATGCATGATGTCTTCATTTTCACATTTGAGGGAAACTTCTGTGTCAAATGTGTCTGCGCTGCTTCTTCTCCAGGAGATGAAACCAAAATTGGCCTGGGTGACAGATAATCCCAGCATTGAGACATCGCCGCTCTAACTAACAGGAGCCGATCGTGTAGAGCATCGTGTCGATACAGGAATTCTTTCATGCAGTCTGGTAATTTTTTTCCCACAAGTCCCTTTCCCTGGTGCTTTATTCCCTGTCAAACGTAAGAGTGTATTTACTGTTGGTTCTAGCCCTGTGAACATGCCTTCGGTTTTACATCAATTATTAATGAGTGTGTTTCGCCGAGCAGCATGTCCACCACTCGCTGTGATAGAGTGCGAAGTTGCCTTCTTATTTCTAACGAAGCTCCTCTGCAGCCTATACCCTTAAATCTAAAGTTACTGCAGTGTCAGGGAAAACAAACTTTCATCATCGCTCATCATCCTCACAGCCAGCAGGTCTAACAAAGTACTCAGCTGAAGCGATTAAGTTGTCAACGGCACTTTCCAGAGCGAGATGCCTTTGGCTCTCAGTCTAATCGGCCTTGATAGAGGCCTAGAGACGCCACATTAAACCATTTATGTTTATCATTACCTCCCCACACAATTAGACTTGAATTTGGAAGTTTTTGTCCACCTCATTTGTAATTGATTGGGTTCTTGCAACGGGAGGTGTTAATAACATTGCTACCTACTTTGCTCAGGGATTGAGTGTTATTACAGTGCAGGAGCTGGAGATCTGTGGCTGCTTTATAGCAGGCAGAGGACACCGCCGGTGAGTTATCTACCTCATTAACCTTCTGCTCATCTGACAACAAGGATAGACAGGTGACTGTGCTCTATCTCAGCCGAGATGAAAAGCCAACCAGCGTCAGATTACCAACAGGGTTTCCTGCAAGGCTTTTTCTCTTGCCGCTCCTTCGCGGCTCGCGCCAAAGACACAACGCCTTAGTGCATCTTATCAAGCTCGCAGTAAACAAAAGTCGAGCTCGCGCGTAGGATCCCCTGCACCCCTTTTAGTCCTTTGGCCTCTACTCTGCACCCCTGGCTCTCTTTTAATCCCGCCAAAATCATCGTGTCCTGATACGTTTAACCCGCCATATCGATTCCAGTTGTAATTAAATGCAAATGTAAAATGAAGACATTGATCAAGGCTGTGGATTTCCACTCTGCGCTCGTGTCTAATCTTTTCTTCTTCTTTTTTCTTTTTTTTTTTTTAAAAGTGTAGGAGACAGAGCCAGCAAAAGAAGCAGATGACTGTGAGGGAAGCTTTATGACCTTGGGCATATCTTTTCCTTGCTTTTTTTTTTTTGGCACTTCCATCCATTTACATCTCCTTGCTTTTCTTTTTTTTCCAGTCTGTTATCTTGTCTCCCTTCATCACAGTAATTGCTGTGCTATAGTTGGGTTGTGAGATGCAGTCATTTATTGGGCGAAGTCTGGCGATGTGGTGTTAATCATGGCAGAGGTGGGCAGCTGGCCAAAGATGAATGCAGTTTTGGTGACAGAAGCTGGACGCTGTTGGCCAATATTCATGAGACAGAGCAAATTGATCTAGTGCAAAACCAAATGTTGCCAATGGTAACTGGCAGAGAACAGCAAGCTCAGCCTGATGGAAAAAGGTACAACAGAAAGCCAACAGTGCTGTTTACAAGATTTCAGTTCTCAAAATACAATAGCGCTGTTTGGAAAATGTTGGTATTGCTGTATAATGATATATTGTTTACTGTCATTGAAATCAAAATGGCTATTTTTAGAAATGCCTTTGTTTCTGTTAGAATTGAATCACAAAATATTATATCTGCAAACGTATTACAGTCATGTCCTGTATATGTGAGGTGATTATGGACAACAGAGCACAGAGCTTGAACATGTAGAATGAACGACATTAAAACCAACAACTGATCATCCCAGAGTGACAGTTTGTTTGCTAGAATGAAGCTGGCTGCCACTGCGTGTTTGATAATATTGTCAGAGAAGTCAACACTGATATAGTGCTTGAGACTTAGAAAATGGATTCATTATCAATGCCAAAACTATTATTTAGCTGAACACTTCAGCCACAGTTGTGTAAAATATTCCAATTTTCTATGTCTCTCTCACTGTCAACACAATGTTAATCATGACAGCATGATTAAGATTTTATTTTAGCCATCCTAGTCTTACCACAGAGGAGGTTACTGTGATCCACTGTGCCTTTTCTATCCATTCCAGATCTGAGGTGAGTGTGTTGTTACCATGGTAACTACAGCCGTATCACACTTACATGAGCACAACGTAAGGTACCACCCTTTAATAGAAAAGATTCAAATTTAACAGTGATTTGTAAGTCAGGGAAAACTGTTATTATGGAATGTTGCTTAACTGTTAATTAGATGCCTGGGTGCAGCACTTGCTAATGATAAAATTGTAGCTAAATGTTTAATAATTATAAGAATACAACATGGGTGGCTGTATAACATGGTATCAATTTCAAGATATTATCTATACCTGTAGGGATGAAAGTATTATAAAATTATGAATATATCAGTATATTTGCATGTTTGGATATGTGCATTACCAGCTGTCCTCCTTATCAAAATGTCCAGATTGAGGTACCACATTGCACTCGGGGGGGAGGGGTAATCATGGTATCAGGGTACTCATGGTATAATGAGTACAGACTGCACACATTTTAAATTAATTTATTTCGTTTTATTGCTGCTGGAATCTAATGTGTGTAATGTGTCCAATGTGCATAATGTATAAATGATAATTTATTTAAGTAATTAATTGAAAATGTGTAAAGTAAAACTTTTTTTTTTGAGTAAAAAGCAACACAATACAAAACATATGCAGCGATGTCTGTTCTGTTGTTGATCACTATCATTATCAGATCATGTTTGTGGATGACAGCAATGCAGAAAATTACAAAAACAAAACAAACAAACAAAACAAAAACAAAACTGACCCATAAATAATGTATTGATGTACTGGGGATGCTGTATAGATTAGTCAAGAACATAAAAATGTAAATGTAGTCCAGGACAGTTGTAAAGATGGTGCTGGCGCCCTGACTGGAGCTGCTCATGTAGTCTGAAGGCTGTCAGCAAAAGCAGCTGAAGTGCTCAATATTGTACCTTGGAGGGGACGAGGCGGAGGCTGAGGGTGCTCTATGGCTGCATTAGCATACTGTAGAGGGGGTATGAGATGTTGTTGAGGGTGCAGTCAAATTTAGTCCTCATTGTCTTCT
Source organism: Holocentrus rufus (assembly GCA_900302615.1). Taxonomy (NCBI): domain Eukaryota; kingdom Metazoa; phylum Chordata; class Actinopteri; order Holocentriformes; family Holocentridae; genus Holocentrus; species Holocentrus rufus. The sequence continues at coordinate 8,372 of OMLF01016559.1, read as the reverse complement.
CTGCCTCTACCTCCAGGGTGTCCAGACTCAGCCCCATAACGGAGCCGGCCCTTTTCACTCGTTTGTTTATCAGGCCTGCCTCCCCTGCTTTGGTGCTACCTCCTCAGCACACCACTGCAAACAACAGATTGACATAACATATAGACCTGTCTGTTGCGTAAGTTGGAAGACCTGAGCCTCTTCGAGAAGAAAAGCCCTGTCTTGTACTGTGCCTTCGTGTTGTCGGACCAGTCCAATTTATTGCTGATGTGAACCCCGCGGTATTTTATAAGACTACACCATCTCCAACTCCTCACCCTGGATGGTGACAGCTCTTTTGGAAACCTGCTACCTGCTACTTCAGCTCGCTGACATTGAGTGGCCGCTGGTGGTTTCCGGGTGCACCACCCAATAAAGCTCTCCATCAGACTCACTCCACGCACTTACCTTCACTGAGGTGTCACCTGAGGACTTGAGGAGCTAGCTTGAATCAGAGTTTAGTCTGAAGTCATTGAGGGTCTGGAGATGGAGCAAGAAAGATGACAGTACCATTACCTGAGGAGCCCCTACTCATGCTACTTTGCAGCATGTCCATTACACAGCTCTAGAGGCAGATAAACTGCGGCCTGTGGTTAATTCATTACACTGTGCTGTTTTCCACCCACATTGATCTGAGCTTCTCCCCAAGCAGGAGTGGCTTCATCGGTTGAAAACACAGGAGAAATATAACATCCTAACCATGATTCCTGGTAGTTCATTGAAACCCACATTTTTGTTGCAGTGTTAATAATGTGCGATCAGCCTTTTCTGTGGCTTGGCTTCAGCCTCAGTGACAAAAACCTCACCATCAGTCAGCCAATGTAAAGACTTTCTTTGCCTCAGCAATGCCCATCTGTGACTCCCTCTGTGAGACTGCTGAAAGCAATGTCACCATTACTGAATGAGCAGAGAGAACACATTCATCCAAACATAATGAAGAGCAAAGATAGATCCTTTTGGTGTCTGCCTGTTGAATCAAGCTGCAGGCTGCCTCTAGCCCTGACTTGTGTGATAGGTCACTCTGACCAGCTGGATCACTATAGTCCTCCGCTGAAGGTGCTGGTTTCCATAATGGATGGTTTGTATTAAATCATGCTTGACCTCTAGGTGTCCCTTATGTGTCGCTGAAGTCTCTGTCTGGACAGTAGCATCATTCAAAAGACCAGTTATTGTTGAAGCTTAATAACGCAGCATGGGGGTTTGAGATGATGTCTCAGAGCATGCGCCTTAATGTCCTATCTCTTTATATTGGCCTCAAGATCCCCTGGTCCCCCTTTGGGACTGTATGAGTGCCTTGTCAGGCATCCGTTTTAGCTGCTTGTTGGACCAATTTGTGGCCGGCATTAGGCTTTCATTACAGCCCTCCTAGTGCACGCACACCTTGTAAGATAGGACTTAATTAAGTTTATGCTTTCCCTGGCAGACCCAGGGGCTGGCTGCTCGCTTCTGCTGCCGATTGTTGATTTATGTTGAGTCCTCAAGGACAATCTGCTTCCTCCGCCACAGAGCAGGGCAGAAAACAAACGCTGGTTCATTGCCAGCTGTTTGGGGTTCATATCCCCAAATTCTCTCTTCCATTTTTTCCCTCGTCCCTTTCTTTCTTTTGCTTTCCTTTCAAGGGAGCCCTCACCTTCAAACATTATCAAACTGGAATGAGTAACACTTGATGCGCGAGTTGATGTTAAGCATATGTTCTGCACTTTTTCTCTGAAGTGTTTTTTTTTTTCAACATTTGAGAGTGTACTCATACGCTCCAGACCATGATAGTTAAGTACCTATTCTTATGTATCTGGGTTGAGTAGGTGGCATGCAAATGCAAGGTATATATCTGGGTTAAACTGACAGTGTTTGTATGTCTGTGCTGTATGAACAAACCAAGAGTGCTCACAGTACATCCCATGAGACTTGTAGCCTGGAGGCAGTCTCCTTCTAAGACAGAAGACCTAACCTGATCTCTACTAGTTTACCCCTCACACAGTTGAATCCTCAGTGCCAGAGCCTGGGAAATTTGAATACAGTGTGCAGCAGCGTCTCCTAGTAGAGATGTACTACATTTTTGCCCAGCAGGACGAGATTAGAAAAAGTGTAGTGCCATTTTGATTTACATTAAATCCATCACACTGATGCATGCGCGGTAAAAGCAGGCTGGGTTTCTGTGTTGCAGCTCATTGTCTTTCAGTCCACACACCCCTCTCTCTCTCCAGCCCTTACAGAACTAGGCTACTCTATGTGGACCTGAGAATTGACTCCTCACATGATAAGGATTAGTATGTGTGTTTTTGTGAATATACTGTCTTTGCCCTGTCCGCCTTATCGCTGTTTGCTTTCAGTGTTTCCTCAAGAGGACCTGCCTCTCGTTCATTATAAAGAAAGAGACATTTGTCTGTGCCGGGCTCCTCTTTGATGTGCACTTCCCTTGCTGTCAGCCACAATAAATGAGATTCATCTGAGAAGCCGAGCAAGACAAATAAATCCAATAAGGTTTTGTCACTCACTCTGTGTGTCCTTCAGTGACATCCTCTCCTCCCTTTTTCCTCTCTCTCTCTCTCTCTCTTTCTCTCTCTGCCTTTTTCCCTGTGCCTTTTGCCACTCCCCAGTGAAGTGTAGCGATTGTTTACCTTTTCGAATGGAAAACTGGTGTTCGGTTTAACAAACAAATCTACCACTCCACCACATTGCCACCTCGGGTAGTCTTACAGATAGCCTGACTGCTTAGCATTTTTTACGCCGTCTCTTTTAGAGTGGGGTGATGCGTTGTGTTGTGCAGAGCCCAGGAGAGTGACACAGTAACAGGATGAGGCCTGCCAGAGACCGCATGCCTGCAACAACAACGCATCCATCAGCCGCCTTCCTTCCCCCAGCTGACACGTCTGCCATGCCCGGGTCCCCCCCTTCTGAAGGCTGGCAGGCTGCGAGATGCTATCAGGTCGTTTAGGTGCCACGTAGCGCTGGGCGCGGGCACGGAAGATGGCTGCCGCTTCTAAATGTGTAACTCCATCCGATTTAGCGCCGACAAGCTCGCGCTCTGCTCAAACACAACCTTGGCACGGCTTCAGGAGGCAGGAGCAAACATGTAGATGCACCGGGGAAAACAGCAATAAGGAGAGTCTTGGACCCCTGCCCGGAAGATTCTTTGTTCGCGTCAGTGTAGGGTCACTTGCCCAACCTGTTCCTGCACACACACAAGAAAGAAACGGGGCACAGAGGGAGAGGGTATAGTTTGGCAGGTTATCAGTACTGGTGTGCATAATTTGAGCCCATCTGTGATTAAACTACATTTTGACACTAATTAGATGTGCTGCTGATAATGCAGCTGGGCCAAGACTAAAAGGAGCAGAGGCAACTTAGCTGTGCTGAGAGGTGAATCGAGCAAGGGATGGTTTGTCTTACCTCGCAGTGGGTAACACACCCTGCTCTCCAGGGGTCCGGCTGCCTAATGTGCTCCCCCAGCAGAGAATTAACTTGTAAACTGGGTTGGAAGCTGGGGCATGGTGTGAGAGGCTGCAGCTGGAGCTAAATGTGCTCTTTTTGGCAGCATGGCCACAAGTGTGGGTGATAGGGCTAAATGTCTTCTCATGCTGAGACTGACACGGACCAAGTATACAAAGACCTTGCACAGGCTTTTTTTTTTTTAATTTATTTTGGAAAATGTTCAAGGTTAGTGGTCTGCACGTCTTTCAGTGACTGCTCACATTCACAAGGTGGGAAAAGCATGGCAAGATAATCATTGGAATGTTCAGAGTGTTGCCATTGACGATGCAACCATAGCAACGTTATCAAGTATGAGCTGCTATCAGGATGGATGTAGTCTCACTGCTTTGCATGTTAACAACTTCACACAAACATGTATGAGAGTGATTAGATTATGTAATTAAATGCATTAAATCCATGGAGTTAATTACTTTGCCAAAGATCTATAGATGTGTTTGGGGTACTTTTCATACACACGCCTGCTTGATTGATTTGAGTGCGTTCAGACTCGCAGCCAAAACCTTTTAATTGTTTCTGAACCGTTTCCAAACCCAGATCCCACTTAATATAGCAAAATGTTTTCACAACATATAATAAGCAATGCTTCAAAACATTTTAAATAATGACTGAGTGTGAGGCCCGGAACTGCAGATCGCTGGGAGCTTTGTGAAATACAATGTAATGAGCCTGGGAAGTTATTCTTTGAGGTGAAAATACTGCAGGCTGTAATAATATTAGAATTAGCTACGATCTCAATTGGAATTGCAGAAAGCTCTTCAAGCTTGTGTGCACAGGAAAACCACATTGATTTCATGATTAACTGAGAAAGTGGAGTGTAGATTTAGCTCCTCTTCTCCCCCGGCTCGTTGAGTAAACCAGATGCACATTGTAGCATCTTGGTACAGCGGTAAGACAGTCGGCGAACATATCAAGAGACACTACACCCACAGAATTAGGATCCATTAATCAGACTGAATAAATATGCAACAGGGGCTGCTGGGATGCAGCCTGCCTGTCTAGCTAACAAGGCAGGCATCCTGCAGCTGCCGGCCCGGAGAAAAGATGTATCTTTTTCAGGGAACCGGCTCTGAACAGCGAGGATATGTGCGATGTCGCTCCCCATTTGCTGTCTCCCTGCACTTGTACACACTCACACACTCACTCACCAGCGCCATGCCCCATCTATCAGTGGTGAACTATTCAATGGTATTGCCAAAAAAGTGGCTGTGTCAGTGTTTAGGTGCTCTGTTATGCAGAGGATTTGTAAGGACAGAGTAGGAACACCGTCCCTTCCCTTCTTCGCACTTGCTCTGCCTATTGAGTAATTGAACCCATTTGTTCAATTTAACCTTGGTTAGATCAAATGGATCTATCTAATATCAAGCATACCAAGCTCCGCTGCAGCTTGGTACCCCGGGCTACAGTGTACAGATGATGCCTCTGTAGATGCCAGTGACCTCTCTGCTCTTTGTGTAAGCTGTCAAGATAAATAACAGTCATTCTGCATCAGTTACATCTGTTGCAGTTATATTGAATCACAGATTGGATGCGGAGGGGGCCGAGGAGAGGTCGCCAGCGCGTAATAATAAATGTTATATACGTCTTTAATTGCTGGCATCAATCAAGGCAGTATTAACCTGGTTAAAGGGAACAGTCATAAAGCTGATTCTGGGCTTCTCACGTACAGCAGCCAATAAGGGCTCAGTCCCTCGGGTGCTTCTTGGAATGCTCTGCCTGAGCCGCAGGGCCTTTCTGTGTCGAGGACTCCAAAACCTGTTATTGAAAACACTCTCATCTTTCCTCCTGCCTCTGGAGTTTGTCGAGCTGCTTGAAAACACGCAAGCCCGGCTCGTCATGCAAACCACAGAGGATTTGCCTCAAAGTGACGCGGAGAGATGATCAATATGCTTCCATTGTCCTCCTCCCAACTATCTCACAACATGGCGCACATAAGTTCATCATTTGAAACTCTCCTGAAAAAAACTGACCTACTTAAAGTTGAAGCACTCCGAATTCTTCTTTCCCTCTTTCTGCAAGGAAGAAGGGGAAACTGGGGGTGGGCAACTGCAGAGCTCATCTTCCATTCATTTGTGTTTCATATGCAATCATAAACTTGTAACTGGCACAACTTTGTTCCGTTTTTTGTGTGTGTATGTGTGTGTGTGTGTGTGTGTGTGTGTGTGTGTGTGTGTATGCCCTACAATGTGTGCATGTCTCCAAATGCAATGAACTGTGGTTACAAAACAGCTGGTGCACTTGGAAAATCTTTGTTACCTTCAAACTTGTTCTCCCTGCTTTTCTTTTCGTTTTCTTTTTTTTTTTTTAAATGCCCTGTTTATTTCACGTAATGTTCATCTCTGACCAAATTCACTTTGAAAATGCTCTGTGGGATGCGCCAGGAGAGCGTGTTTCTCTCTCTGAACAGGAGACAGTAGCGGATGCAATTCTGTTTGTGGTTAACTGGAGCCTACTGAATTCGATCTGTGCCGTCAGTGTTTCATCATATTCTCCGCATGGGCAGGATTTAGTCCTGGTTGGAAACCAGAGTGGAGACAGTGGCAAGCCGGTGTCAGCAGCACCCATAAGGCTCCAAAACCGACCCCCCGCCCTCCAAGCCCCTCTGAGGAGACACGGCATTTTAGGGGGGACAGCGCTGTCAGGATCATGTCAGCATATTGGAGCTCTCACACAGTCTGACACACAGCCTCTAGAGGCAGGGAAACGTGGTTTATCATTTTGATGACTTTGAACGCTCCACCTTTTGAAGGGGAAAGACGAAAACGTGAGGTTGAAGAGACATCTGGGCAAAAGCACACCCCTTTTATTAGGGCTGTGTATTGGCAAGAATCTGGTGATATGATACATATCAATACAGAGGTTATGATTTAATATTTTGTAATACTGTAAGCAAGGCAGTATATTGCAATTTTTTAAAACTAATTTTATGAAAACTGTCACAGTATAAAGAACACACCACCTTACGCATAAAATCTGAGTAAAAACATCCAATATCACAGCACTACTTTTTGCACTGTCTGAGAAAAGCAATTAACATCTGCTTTGCAGGATTCTTCAAATTCAAATAAAAAATGTTAACAGTGTTACATAGATTATATTTAGACAGTATATATTGTTAGAGCCTGTGTTAACATAGATATATTTAGACAGTGTATACTGTTAGATCCTTTTTTAAAGGTTCACATTCTGTTGTAGTATGTATGCCAGTTTTTAATTTCTCAAATAGTAACAAAAGAAAATGCAATCATGAACTACTGCCACGAATCTTTGCATGTAAACTGTTAATCAAAAATCGATAGTGTTTCTGAGAAGCGATACAGTATCACAAAACACTATTGCGATACTAAAGTGTATCCATATTTTCTTACACCCCTACCTTTTATCCATGCGTGCACATGCTAGCAGGGCTGTGCGATGTGGACAAAAATCACAATATTGTTAACCAAATACCTCGATATCAACAGTGTGATGATATTGCAGGGATGACTGTTAGTGCTTCCAGAAAATATTTACACAATGAATTTTTTTGATAAACAAGCATTAAAAATGCGGATATGATGACTAAGCAGGTTGGGGTAAATAATAGAACAACTGGGACAGTCTTATAAGTTCAGCAAGTTGCATCCCATTACTCAAATTCAGCCTTTAAAACCAGGAAAAGACAACACTTAAACCACATCCCGATATTACAACATCCAGAATCCCAGACGATACCTAGTTTTAGATGCCAGCCCTACATGCTTGGCTTGAGCAATGTCCAAAATTGAATGTCACGATATTCAGTCTTGTCAAAATATCACGATATTCGATATTATCACGCTATTTTCTCAGGGATAAGGGGATATTTCACCCACCTCAACAGCAACCCAACATTTAAAAAAAAAATTTTTTTTTATTGAATTGCATTGTATTGCGTTTTATCCTAATCTATCCTTTAATCTATAATTTATTTGATACTGTAGAAAATATTGCATATGGACAGAAACATCGTGGTATTTGATAATTATCAGCCCATGGCTAGCACATGCAAAGGCCCACATGCAACATACACAGACGTCAGTCAGCGTATCCCATGTATCTCACTGTCTGCACAGACGTGTGTCGGAGGCGAGAGAGACTTTGCAGCGTGTGAAATCCAACACGTCCTCTGGCCGTGATGAATCAGACGGTGAAGAATGCGCTGGTCAAACCCAGAGACAATGGGTTTTAACCCTCCGCCACATCACAACCACCGCGGGGACACTGAGCCATCCGTCTCGGCGCTGACATCATCCGCGCACACGCCGCTGTCTCCCCAGGCGCCCCTCGCTGACCATCGCTCCGTCCTGATCCACTCCTCGCTAAACCCAGCCCACTTCACATCTATTCCTGTCAGCCCACAGCCAGGAGATAACATTATTTCACCGCTGTCAAGGCTTTGAGTTGGGAGGCTGTGTCGGGGCTAGACAACGGGAAGGGCCTCTGAGCAGATGTCTGCTGACCTTCACCTCGCACGGAGCCGGCGTCGTTCCCCCCGGTGGCGAGGCCAGAGTAATAAATGTGCATAGACACCCTCAAAGTGCGCGGAGGCAAATTTGTGAATTCGCAAGGTTCAGTGGTTATTGGTTATGAGGTGAGCGCGTGACGTGCTGTTTGAGTTTTAATTTAGTCAAGCATGACCGTACTTGACTATTTTCCTTTTTTCTTTTTCTTTTTTTTTTTCACTTAGACACAACGCATTTTGTTCTTGTCATTTCTCCATTTGTTGGAGACATTCAGTAAAAAAAAGTAAGTAATGGAGTCCCGGTGTTACAAAATGACAAAGTGGAGACAGACAGACGATATGGCTCTCTGTGGGGAGAGTTCTGCTGGATGGATAATGTCAC
>OMLF01016540.1:0-26152 GCA_900302615.1 Holocentrus rufus | reverse complement strand
CGGCAGCTCTCTGTCTCTTTCCACCCCCCTCCTCCCCTTCAGCTCACCCTGTTATCAAAAAATGATCGGAAGATGGATGGATGGATAGAGGGGGAGAGAGAGAGGCAGAGTCTGGCAGAGAGAGAGAGAGAGAGAGAGAAACCAGACATAGAGCACAAAGAGACTTGGTACAAGTGTCAGACATGCATCCATCTGTCCATGGCAGCGCACATCAAAGCTGTTCAGGCCATGAGGGCAGCTAACCACCGCAATGGTTCTTGCCCTTAAGACACACACACACACACACACACACAATCACACACACACACAATCACAGTTCTGTGTTCTTACATTGTCCCTCAGAGGCCTAAGAAGCATCGTGACTTTCAGTCAGGACTGCGAGACTCTGCACATTGTCGGGCTGCTCCATTTTTAGCGAAAAACTTTACAACCCCTTTTTGTTAAGAGAAACCTCAGCGGCTGTAGCGAACAAGCCTTTATCCACGATCTCTACCATAGCGAGCGATATCGCACTCAACAAATCCCTGAGACCGAATTGGCATTAAGCCTCTTTGTGAGTACTTTTGACTCTTTGGTTGATAAACATGCTCCTTTCAAAAAAGTGAAAGACAGATGTAATCCTTGGGTTCCTTACAAATGATTTATTTTGTGTCAGTCAAGAAATAAGGCTTGCATGCTGGTAAGACACTCGTTGAACCCCTCCAATTCATGCGATTTAAACAAATGTACTTCTTAATATTCCAAATACTACACCGACTCAACCCTGAGCTCCTGTTGTCACCCTGCAAAGTTTTGGACAACTGTAAATTCCACAAAAAAATGCCTTTTCTGCTCATGTAAACACAGATGATCGCTCAAAAACCGGACGACTGGAGACTCTGCCCAGGCATTTTACTGCTGCTGGCCTTCTCCTTAATAGGGAATTTAAAGATAACCTTTCTGATAAGCAAAGGCTTTATCTTTGACTACCACTCTACACAGTCAATACTGCTCTCCACATTACCCTTTGTCCTTTTACATCTTCAGGTTTTTAATGCGCTTACCGCTATTGATTTGCAGAAGTCAACTGGGGAAGAAGGCTTAGATTTACTTTTTTGTTAAACTCACTGCTCCTTTGATGAAGCAGCAGGCATCATATTCAGTCTATTTCAGTCGTAAATATAAATAGGTCTTGATAATTAAAATAATAGGCAGATAGATAGGGCAGTAGGCTATATTCAGAGACATTTGTAGTTCTGGTATCATGACTCATCAATATTTATACAGGTCTTTGTCAAGCACTGGACTCCGAAGACCTCATTTTGTGTGACCGTGTGATTAAGATCTTGTGACAGCTGAGTGAGAATTTCCTTCTTTTAGGGTCAGCCTCTGTAGCCTCCTTGACCAAATCATGCCTCATTACTACTAGATGTCATCTGGCTTCTGCAGCCAGTCCAGTCACGCAAACAGATTGGACATTCCTTGAAGTGGGGGGAAACATGCACATCACTTTTGCCCTCAATCATATTCATTTTCATGTTTTTATTCATCACTATGCTGTGATGTAGCTTGTGCCATACTGAGTTTATTTAACTTTCTTGTTTAATGATTTTGGCATTTTATGTCTGTACCCCCTACTGTGAATATATTCTGGGCTAATCAGTTATCTTTGTGTGTGTGTGTGTGTGTGCGTGTGTATTGCAGCCAGAGAACTTGCTCTTGGCCAGTAAGATGAAGGGAGCAGCGGTGAAGCTTGCAGACTTTGGCCTGGCCATTGAGGTGCAGGGGGACCAACAGGCATGGTTTGGTAAGAGGTTACATTTCACTCGCTACCTATAGATTTCTCCTCCCACTCGGTCTTTCCTCCAGATTGTATTCATTCAGCAGCAGTGAGACAGCTCAGCATGAAAACCATCATCACTGCTTGAGAAAATGAAAAGGTAGTAATGCAGCAGTGATGCAGTGTTTGTTTTTGAGGAACAATACTAGAGGTTTTTTTCCAGATACGGCACACTGTTGTTTTGTTTTATCATATTTTCTTGCTTCCCACTTTTACTCATAAATGTAGATCCTTGTAAAAACATTTTTAACTACAGACATGCCCATTTTGCTGTACATTATCCTAGAAAATCATCATTTATGCTCCATTCGTCTTAGCATGCAGCTCTCATGCAAGAGGAAGTTAGAACATGCACCAGAAGAAGTTGTCCCATGGGAAATGTTATGTATCAATTAAATATGTCCTATGGGAAACACTTTTTGAAGTTTCTGTACCCCATCCTAAAAATAACTATCAGTGGCATTTTGCTGTGGGGGAGAAGAAAATCTAAAACTTTGACTTTTAAAATTATTGCATTTCAAACAAATGTGTGTTATTTCATGTTGAAGATATATTTATGTGTTATTGAATCAGTTTTGCTTTTGGTTTTTCCTGGTTTTAGAGGCATTTTGTACTGAGTTCAGAATTGTTGTATCTAGCAATCTAGCAACACAAAATAAGGAGAGAGAAGCAGATCAGTAATCAGTCAGTGAGGACATGTATGAACATACTTAATGGTTTTAATCAAAACTTGGGAGCAAAATGAAGCATCTCACTTTGCTTTGTTATACTGTAAGAGCAACCATTTTATTTAACAGGTTTTGGTAAATGCTGACATGATCTACGGTTTAAGTCTTGTAAATGTTGGCTAAACTGATCGTTGGCACTGTGTGTGTGTGTGTGTGTGTGTTTTCACAGGCTTTGCAGGCACTCCAGGCTACTTGTCCCCAGAAGTGTTGAGAAAGGACCCGTATGGCAAGCCAGTGGACATATGGGCTTGTGGTCAGTGGCCATGTGTTCTATGGCACACATGTTCACATTCACACTTGGAGATGATACTTCTAAAAATGTATTTATTTTTTTTAGATATGTATGTTTATGTTTTTTGTTTTTTGTTTTGGTGTGTGTGTCAGGTGTGATCCTATACATCTTATTGGTGGGCTACCCACCCTTCTGGGATGAGGACCAACACAAACTGTACCAACAGATCAAGGCTGGTGCCTACGATGTGAGTCTCCCACTCACTCTCACTTTGTTGCTCATGTTCTTACATTTACCTCTGTCTTCATCTTTGTGTCTTGTGTGCATTAATGAAATGCAGTTGAGTTCGCCTAGCAGCAGTTTGTTGCCTGTTAACTGGTCTGAGAGAAAGTGGCTGATAAAATGGTCCAAATGTGTAAGTCATTGGAGGTTTGAGGTAATCTGCCTCAGTTAGTCTCCTTCAGGGAGAGATTGAAAGTCCTGAGTCACACAAAATTAAAATAAAAGCTGTTCACTGGCATACAAATATTATTTATATTAAAGGGAAAAAAAGCACAGGCCCTCTAGATGAGCCCTGCGGGACTCCTTTGTTGAAAACTGAGCTCAAGCCCTGCTGAATTACACATAGTTCCGTTGTGCAGGTGATTCTGAAATTTAATTTAATTTGATTTTTTAATTGCTTGCTGTTTTATATTACATAATCGTCATCTTTAGTACCACAAAAGAAAGTGGTGCACTCTGTGAGCGCAATAGGCTTATTTATCAAATCTTGTCATATTCCTCTGGGAGATTGGAATTTATTAACCGTATTAATTTCCATAATTGGAAGCAACCACATCTAATGAATGTGCATAATATGAGCATTGATGTGAAGTGACTGTGACAAGCACTTGTAATAATATGCACTTCTTGAATATCATCAGTGTGAGTACCTTGAACCTCTTATTTTGTCTTTGTTTTTGCAGTAATCGACAATTGAATCTCACATTTCAAAAAAAATAACTTAATTATAATAAACTTATTTGCTACAAAGAAACATAAAAACAGCTAATTACAATACAATAAATGTCTATTAAACAATAAAACCTAAACCTTAAACAATAAAAAAGTTAAAACAATGTATCAGTGGTGCACTGATACATTGTGCACCACTGATACATTGAAGCAAAGTTATAGATAGAAGAAATAAAATAAGTAAAAACAAATTAAAACAATAAAAAGGTATGTGGATGATTAGAATGAGTGAAACTAAGTTGATTTTATGTACACCACCTCTAACCACATCTCCCTCTTCTTCTCTTCAAGTTTCCGTCTCCAGAGTGGGACACAGTGACCCCCGAGGCCAAGAATCTGATCAACCAGATGCTGACTATTAACCCTGCCAAAAGGATCACTGCCGACCAGGCTCTGAAACACCCCTGGGTCTGCGTAAGTCACTCCCTTCCTACACACACACACACACACCTCCCACACACGCACACATACTAATACTATATGAAGCATTTTAAAGTGACACAACTGCTCAAAAATGCCTATATGAGTTCGTCTAAAAGCTTAGGTTGGAAAATGATATTATGCCCTGCTAAACAAATACAAATCTACAGTGTAGTAGAGCAGAATCTTCATGCGCGAGTGAAATGCAGCACATACAGTCACCCCATTCGTCTCGTCCCTGCACAAGCATAGATGCCAGAGCGGTAGATGCATGTGGATGTATGGATAACAATGAGGTCACAGAGTTCCTCAGCGCTCTGTGAATCTTTGCAGTGTCCTTCCCTCAGCATAGACATGGTTGACTGTTGCCCTCAAGCTAGGTGTATTGATGTGTTGCTGCCTCTCTTCTTCCACATCCAGCAACGCTCCACTGTGGCCTCCATGATGCACCGTCAAGAGACTGTGGAGTGCCTGCGCAAGTTCAATGCCAGGAGGAAACTCAAAGTGAGTGTGGATGCCCACTGACACCTACACTTGCATACACATAAAATCTATGCGCAGCACAAACCCTTCTAATATTGAGTTTTGTGTCTTTCCAGGGAGCTATTCTTACCACAATGCTGGTGTCCAGGAACTTTTCAGGTGAGAAGGACTTTGGCAGTGATGTTTACGACTTGCACATCTTGTAGAATCAAGTAGCACCAAGCTGGATTGAGAGCCAAGTGTTCAATGGGACACTTAAATGGAGTATTAAAAAGCATCTTATTTGTTCCAATATCTCTACTCGCTGGGTTGGAAATCACGGGATTTTTTTGATAACCCAACTTTCAGAGGCCAACAGTTAGCACTGCTGTTGTCCCATTAACTCTGTCGATCAGTGATGTTGTGATTGGCTGGACTGTGGGAATTGTTTTTTCTTTTTCTTTTTTTTTTCTTCTTTTTTTTCTCTTTTTTTGTCTGGTTCGAGTTCCCTGAACCACTCATTTTTGTTCCTTTTCAAATTTGTTTGTCGACTACGTCTGCAGTTTTGATTTTGCGCTTCAGGGGCCTGGCTCAGATTTATTTCTAGGAAGCAGTTTGATCACCCAAGCACCATGCACTTTTGATTGAGCACCCAGTTTGTGGGCTGGATGGTGGCCTAGGAAGCTAATCCATTAATGCCATAGCCCTGTGTTTACATGCTTTCATGTAAGTAAAGCAGCTCTTGTGGATTATATCCAACTGTTTGCTACTGTAATTGGTCAAGAATGATCTACAGTGAGGAAAGTAGTCAAGCCAAACCTCTGAATCGCATTATACTAAACTGTAGGCATGCTTAGCAAGCAAATATGAATGGAAATAAAATGATTGATTCAGGGAGCTGGATCCAAGGCAAAGGCAATTTGGGATTGAGAGGATTTCCGACCCATCAGTTAAAATCATTCTAATAGAGAGTTTTGGGTAGCAGATAGAAACCCATGCCTGTAAATTCAAATTTCAAGACTGAGTCATAATTGGTTGATGGAAGCAACTCATGGGCTAGAACAAGATGCCTGTTTGATCGAAAGGAACTGCGGTTTCAGCGTCACTGAATGTCCACATTGTTGTCCAGGAAACTTGACATTATGTCATCATTGTCTAGACCTGTGCAATTCATTAAACTTGAGGAAAACCAGAAAGTGAAAGTGAAAGCTGATCAGGCTTTAGTGAGGCTCCAACTCTCGCCCCACCTCCGCCTCCAAATTGAATCCAATCTCTGTCCAATAGTGGGACGGCAGCACACCAGCCCTGCCGCCACCACCAGTACGGCCGCACTGGCACAGGAAGGTACGTCCGCCAGGAGGGGCACTGGAGCCTGGCACTGCCAACATCGTCCTCAGTGTGTTGGCATGTGGCTTGGGCTACTTGCACCCCACCACCTTACCCTGTCCATCCACTTGCTGCCTGCTTGCCTGCACACTGGTGGACCACTTATGAATGGACATCATTGCACTGGGACATCTCACCTTAGCATGCGTGCGCACACGTACACACACACACACACACACACACACACACACACACACACACAAACACAGGCAAATTAATGGAAACCTCAAACAAAAATCTAAAGTTACTTTGTCAGAGGCTTGACCCTTTAGTCCTGCTGTGTGTCCTCTGATAAACAAAGCTCTTCTCCATAGGACTGGCATTTAGACTTCCTGCGTCTGATACAGCAGCGATTGAACTAACTGACACCCAGCATGCCCCTCTGACCCCTTCCATCTACATCAGTTAATCCTAACCAAGCTGCATTTATATATCTCAGCATTAATGCAACAACTGCTGGCTGTATGTTTCCCTCTGCAGAACAACAGTGTTACCCTTTTTTTTATTGCAAATACAGACAGGCCAGCATTCAACCTCCATCACACTCCCAGTTTTCCTCCTTCAAATGAGTTTGGTTTGAATCCACAGTACTTGGCCGATGCCCAGTTGATGCCTGCCCATGCTTGCTGCAATCTTCCCTCCGCATGGCTCTGGCACAAGCAGCCAGCCAAGCATGTGTATGAGCGTACGTTGTGCCAGACTGCATGGGAAACTGGATGCACAGGACGCACAGAGCCCTCTGTTATCTGTCTTCCTGTCTTTCTCCTTCCTCTCCTGCCTGCTCTGTTTTTGTGTGAGTGGACAAAACCACCAAAAAAACTCTACCGGTCAATGTCAGTCACATGACAGCCTAGAGTTGCTCACTCATTGGCTATGCCTACTGGTGTGCTTGATCAACAAATGGATACTGCACAGAGCTAATGTTATTAATGGATTGTTTTGCCTGATTCTAATCCATGCAGTTCTTCATTGGTTGGGTAGGACTGTGTTGGATTGTGTGTGTTAGTTTTTTCATATTGAGGAAGATTTTAGTCTCGAAATTGCAGAGATAAAGGTCTCTGCTGTTATTCCAAACCAGCCAGGAATGGGTCTCCAATTTCTCCTGCAATGCACTTTTTGGCAGAGATGCACTCTGGGATATGGTGTTTGCTGTGGATGGTGCATGCCAAGCCTTTTTGATGAGATCCACAAAAGCCACCCTCATTGCATGAACCCACCACCTCTGTGAAATGGACTGAAGAATGCCCTTGAACGAATAAGTCTGAGTTTTGTGACTGCAGTTGTCGTTTTCAGTTCAGATTTGAAGATACAGATATTAAATTTTTTTTATCTTGCCTTCTTCATTGCCCTCCTTCCTACTTTTTCAATGGAAGGTAAGGGTGGATCTATGGAACGTCATTTTAAGACTGATATGAGTGTTTAT
Organism: Holocentrus rufus; assembly: GCA_900302615.1. Classification (NCBI taxonomy): domain Eukaryota; kingdom Metazoa; phylum Chordata; class Actinopteri; order Holocentriformes; family Holocentridae; genus Holocentrus; species Holocentrus rufus. The sequence goes on along the minus strand of OMLF01016540.1, from coordinate 18,668 downwards.
ATATATGTGTGTGTGTGTTTGTAGTGTATGTTTGTGAGTGTGTGTGTTTGTATGTGTGCGCGTGTACGTGCATATGTGCATATTGTCCTCTGTGACCCTTTTCACCCCTCAGAAATGCGTGTGTCTGTGTGTGTGAGTGTGTGTTGGTGTGCGCACGCATGCCTGTCAACGTGGCCGTTTGTTTCCTGTTTGAAATTTATGTTTTTGTCATTTTTATGTAAGTCTTTGCACTAGTTTGTGAGCGTTTTTCAGGTGCATGCATATATGCCAATGTGGGCATGCAGGCTGTTCCCAACCAGAGGCACTGTACTCACCATGCATATGGATGAAATAGATTATGATGATAGAGTTATTTTTTGCTGGTGAGAATATTTTGACCTGCAGGGGCAATCAAGTTAGAGACATTTTGAATTCTTGTCAAAAATTTTTTTTCTACCAAGCACTTGATTGTGTTGAGGTTTCTGCACGGGCACCTCAGTTGAAAAAATAGGCCAGTTGACCTGCACTAGCATCGAACCCAATGGGTTTTGCTTATTGAGAAGCACGTTAGTATATTTCATTTATTTTGCTTGTGATATTTCAGTGAGGAATACAAACAGTGCTAATAGGTTGTTATTGGGCAGATGAAGGACTTTAGCATGTGCAAATGAGGAGGGAAATAAGGGCATGCTGAAACATTTCGTCCACAAGTGCTTGGCAAAGAAATATAAGGCAAAAATCTCAAAATGTTTTAGCTGCTCCTTACCAACAGTTTCATTCCTAGGATCAAGTCTCAACCATCAGCTGCAGACTTCGGCTAGAGACAGACCTAGAAAACCTTAACTTGACAATCTTTTGCCCTTAGTTTGTCCTGCAGGTTGAGTGACCCCATCCACAGTTTTGTTGGAAAATGACTTCTCAGACTACGTCCTTACCATCTTTCCTCTCTTTATCTTTCAGCGTGCAAAAGCTTACTAAACAAAAAGTCGGACGGCGTGAAGGTAAGTTTTCTGAGCCACCATGAGGGTTTTTGTTGACCTTTCTGCTTACATACCTTTTCTATCTTTTAGTGTCTCTCTTATGCTCTGTCACTCTTATAACTTATGTTTTATCATAAAGATGTGGAGAAGAAATGTGTCCTTTAAGCAGCAGTGCCTTTGTTCTTTAGATAAATTTATTCTATTAAGTATGATGTTCAGGTTTCTGGAGGTTTAGTGAAAAGGATGGACCCTCTTGTCTTAGCTTTCTAATGAGTTAGCAGTTAAATGTGAGGCATAGGTAATGAGGGTATAGTATCTGAGTTTTCAAAGGGATATGTAAAGACTAAAAGCTTTTTGAATTGCTGTATTTTTTTCTTTACCACCAGCCTGTTCTCTGATCCACAGCGATTCAAGCTCCCATCGGGCCTCAGTGCTTATTTTGTTTCGATCAACAGTCAGCGTCCGTGCATGCAGTGAAGCGCCATGATCATCAAGGGCCCAAAACAAAATTCCCACCACATAACTGGAAAAATAACTATCTAAACAAATACAATCAAAAACACAACACCTTACGAATACATCACCACAACCAGTGTTTTTAGTCTGGATACATCTTAAAATTTCTCGTATCTGCAAAAAAATGACTCCCTAGATTGCTTTTGCAGCTGAATCTTTTTTGTTTTTCTTCTGAGTTGCAAGAAATCTCAGTATCCCTGTGTTACCTATTTGTTCCTGTCTAAGCTCCTGCAGTTGTTTTATTTTTCTATCTCTGTTGGATCGAACGGGCAGCTTTACTTCTTTACTATCTTGATTGGTTCCTTTTTTCCCGATGACTCCTTGTTTTTCCTCCTCCTCTCCATTGCTGTCTGTCAGAAAAGGAAGTCCAGCTCCAGTGTTTGTTTGATGGTGAGATCGGCTCTGTCTTTTTCTTTCATTTGTTCATTCTCTCTCTCTCTGTCTCTCTTTCTTTTCAGCGAAGTCTTTTTCCCCCCTCTCCTCCTCTCCTCTGCGTCTTGTTTTTCTTTTGGGCAGAGATGCTAGTGGGGTCTGTGACGGTTTTCGTCTTGTCAGATTTCAGTTGGATTTCTCAACTCCATCCAACATCCCTGCATCCCTTTCTGCCATGAGCGCCACCACAGCCATTTCAACTCCTGACAGACACATACAAACACAAGCACACACACATACACACAATTCCCTCCTCTTCCTCCTCTGAATTCACACAGGAGAGAAGGACCATTGTAAACATCAGTATCCAAAAATCTTTTTTGTTTTTCCTTTCTGTGTATTTCCCCCCCTTCTAGTAAATAAAAAAGGCTGTCTTGGTCACCTGCAAAAAATCTTGTACACTACCATTAACAGTCAAGTATTCAGACCCAACAGTTTGAGGATGTCATGCTGCACAGTATTATGGGTATTTTACACAAGAGTCAGCAGTTTGAATCCATGGACTTGGAAATCTCTGCAAGGGAAATGAACGAGGAATTCTCTGCTTTTTGTCAGCTTCTGTTTCCCCTGAAGAAAGGCCTCCCTGTCATTCCAGCTCAGTTACCAACAGTAGAGCACTGAAATTGTACTGAAAAGTTATCAGGTGTGAATATAAATTGACCAGGGCTGTGGTACGAAAATATAGTTTATTCCCTGGTGCATTGTGAACCCTTCCGAAGTCCCAGGTAATTACTGGCTGTGACTCTGATTGGCATAACAGTAAATGGGTCACCTGCTAATTTCTGTGTCATGTATGCACGATGATACATAAAATGCTCTATGTTTTAGGTTGGCAATCCTAACCTTAATGTAACTTTAACCTGTGTAATATGATAAATGACCAATTAATCACCATCTTTTGGATTGAACTCCAAATTACAGTTGACAGTGACAGTTAATGGGAAAACCAACTGTTCACCAGAACAGCTTCAGTGCTCCTTGGGATAGATTCTCCAAGTCTTTGGAACTCTACTGGAGGGATGAACGCCGTTCTTCCAATAGATATTCCCTCATTTGGTGTTTTGATGATGGTCGTGCGGAGCGTTGTCTAACATCTTGGTCTAAACTCTCCCATAGTTCAGTTGGGTTGAGATCCGCCATACCATATATTTGCATCACTTCCATGCTCATCAAATGGCTCAGTGAGCCCTCGTGTCCTGTGGATGGGGGCCTGGTCATCTTGGAAGAGACCACTCCCATCAGAATAGAAATGTTTCAACATGGATAAAGGTGATCACTCAGAATAAATTTGTATTGATTTGCAGTGAGTCTTCCCTCTAAGGGGACAAGTGGAGCCAAACCATGCCAGCCTAACAGATCCAGCAGACCCCCTCACTGTAGGGCTGCAGCGTTCAGACCTGTAGCGTTCTCTTGGTGTTTGCCACACATGCACTCGCCCCCTGATGGAGAACATGGTGAAGGATGACTCATCTGAATTTTATCTATATCTCTGTAGACCAGTGCCTCTGGTTTTTGCTCCAGTGAACTCTTAAGTATGCATTTGTCTTTGTAATAAGGGGTTCATGCACTGCAGATCTACTATCATATCCAGCTGTGCACATATTTTTTCCTATCCATTACTCAAATGAGTACCAGGAGATTTAGCTCGGTACTCACTTTTATGATGATTCATTCTAGGTTTCTACTCCTCATCAAACTTCCTGTCTGAGTCCTCCCTGATTTGGTCATTAGTCCCTGATGTTGATGTACTCTCACTCTGGTTCAAGGTCACACACTAGCGGTGTCCAAAACCATGTTTTGAATATTACTCGCCATCAATTTAGTGATATCTTGCAGTCTGTAGAATTTGGGGAGCACGTTTACGAACCTCCTCAGTTCAAGCTGGTTGAAGAGAGACGACAACTGGCATTCTGTTGTCTTTATTCAGTAGAAATCCACCGGCACAAAACATGGAAATGGTGCAAAGTGGTCTAGCGGACCAACCATAGACCTTGAGGTCTTGCGTCGCTCAGAGTGCAGTTAAATTTTTGGAGAGGTGCAGGAAGCTACGCAGATCCACAGAATCGACATAGCTATGGCGGCATTTTGACACAGAAGTATAATGTCGTCTATTATCAGCTGTTTGCATCCACAGGTCAACCAACCACTAAATAAAGTGACCAGCAGATTATTTTATTCAAATTAGGCGGAATTTTAAAGGATTTACTGTGATTTAGTACTTTTTATATAAAAATTATCTTAACAGTGATGGACTAATCAAAAGTCAAGTCGCTGGCTGCTTGGTATGGAAAATGAGAGCTGACACAGGCATTTTGATTGTGGTACATGTTGCTCCTCTGATAATATCCATCTCTGTGTACAGTATCTTTTGGAAGAATGGTGTTCGTCCCTCCAGTGGAGTTTCAGAGACTTGGAGAATCTTTGCCAAAGACCAACCAACACTTTGTGTTGGTTTTTCCTTTAATTTGTCACCTGTCTGTATGTTCATAGTGTAGCTGTAATGAGAAACTTCTGCTGCGGAACGTCAGAGAAAACGCTGCATTTCAGTTGAGTTGAAAGAGTGCAGCACCAGTGAAATATGTGGTGCAGGACATCTGCTGATGTTAACAGGGTCAACAGGCTTTTTTTTTTTTTTTTGTGGGTCATAGGTTGTGGAAAAAGTATAAAACCCACATGCTTGTTGTAAAAGCGGTATTAGTTGTGGTCTTGTAATGCCAATACTTACCTTAACATTGATATGAATTTTCAGGAGGACTATGAATGTTAGCAAAAGATTCTCTACTCATTTACATCTTGATGGTTTCATTGGTCCTCCATTATTTTCCCTGCATTTCATAGGGATCACTCTGTTCCCTTCACCAGCTCTGACAGCGTTGTCACTCTTTCGTGTCATAATAAGTTGATATTTTGTACTTTAGAGAGTGATAAGAGTCCTGTGGTCTGACTTGGTGGTTTCATTATGATATATTGGATGTTCTGTGTATACAGACAAGACCACAGAGACTGCCAAAAGACTTTTTTAAAGTTATACTGGGGCATTCAGTCGTCTGTGAGAGGTAGAGAAGCAGCTGGAAAGCCTCACACACACATTGCTCTTAACCTTTTTATTGACGTTATCCATTTCTTCACACCTCTTCACTTTCTTGTGGGAATACAGCTGTGCATTGAAGAAACTACATGTGTCCTGCCCCCTACAGACAGCCTGAGGGTGAAGGGAGGATCCAGATCAAACTTTGCTTTAATGCCTGATCACATGCTCTATCTATAATCTATAGCTACCTCTAGCATATAGCTCAACCTAGAGCCCTGGTCTCTCAGCACTTCCCCACCACATGTCAATGTGAATATTGAACTATTTTATGGCTATGTGATGAAACTGGCATATTATAGACCTAATCTGGATTTTTTCTTTTATCAAGGTATATATATAAATAGGGTATCTATAGGGGTTTATTCAGATAAATGAAGCATACCAAGTCAAGAAAGATTCTATTTGCAGCTTTCAGATCCCAAGAAAACTCGAAATGTGGGTCCATTTTATTCCAGAGTTTACAAACAGTAAAAAAGTAAATAGCACACTGTTCAATGCAGTGATACACATGTTAACTTTTTGTGACATTGCCTAGAAAATGTTGTGGATTCCATTAATCACCAGGATATTTTGAGCCTGGGTCTCATTAGAGGACCTCTTTTTGGTCACGCAAGAGGGGTATATTGTCTTAGGTTGTGAAGGGTAGGACTTTCAGATGAGGGAAAAATACATTTTTAACTTTTCTATACAAATACAGTTCAAAGTGGATCTCTGTTTCACGCAAAACACCCTTTACTTTTTTTAAGGAGAAAATGCTGTTGCTGATGTTTAGCTGCTGTGCTCTATTTTTCTGTCCCTGCTCTTATCGGTCATTTTGAGAATGGTCTCCAAATCTCTGTTTACTTTTGAATGGAAAGCCACCCTGTCATAGCGTCTGTAAATGGAAGTCCTCATTTTGCATCATTTTGAATGCCATAGATGAGTGTTTCCATTATTCGGTGTGTAGTCCAAAATGCTCTTTGGAAAATATGAAAGGGATTTACAACAACAACAACAAAAAAAAGCGCAAAGTAAGGGCTGTTGAGCAGGAATCCATGAGATATATTACCTTTTTGTTCCAGTGGGTAATATACATCTACCAGTGTCACCTTTGTGAGTTTTGATCTTATTGTTACTTTTAATATTGATATTTTCTGACAAAATGCTAAACATTGGGGAAACTCACTGCAGTGAATAAATTCTTTGTCTTGTCTAAACACGTTTTGTTGCTAGAACTCAATCTCCCCATTGTTGTACATTCATATTAGTATTTTCATAGCGTTGCCTTGAACTGTTATCACAGTTGTTATTGTTCATATAGTCCTATATTTAACACTTCATAACAAACTGACAGATAGTCAGGACTGACTGTTGTAGTCCTCTTCTCCCAACAAATAGCATTTCACTAGCAACAATCAAAATAATGACTTACCCATCGAGAGAAATACACAAAGGTGATGTCTGTTGATCTAGTTTAATATCATGGAACAAAATGTTGTTTAACTAGTAAGGCTCTGTGTAAAATTTGTTTTGGATAGCTCTAAACCCCATTCTTGTTTTGTATTGGGATTTCGAACTGCTCACCGAGTGGTGGAAATGCTTACAAAATAACGCCAGACTTTGGGTCTCTATTGAAGTTTGGATTAAGGATAAAGCCTTTAATCAAAACTTAACATGTCAGGCTGTGATCTTATCTGATACATAGACTTTGAGATGACTAAAGTTTGTTGAAGTCACTGTTTAATTTCCAGTTGCAGTATAAACAAAGTAGCTGCATGGGTTATAGCACTAAACTCTAAGCATCTGTTTTTTGTATTGTCTTCCAGCTGACTTTATATGGTCTAATTGAGGGGAAAACACAACATGCCTACCTTCACGCATGCACGCACACACTGTTCTCCACAATTGGAAAAGCCCCAACCTTATTGTCAAGGCCTTTCACTGCATGCACAGACTTGGACGGTTAATCATCAGTCATTCTAGACATATTCTGGCTGTGTGGCTGGCAAAATGGGCAACCAAATGCTGATGCTCGATTTATTTGACAAGGTGGTGCTGTTTTAGATTTCTTAGAGTCTTAGACAAAACTGTAATTTCTCTTTTTTTTCCCAGCTGTTAATAATTACCCATCTCTTTGTTGAAGTGCTGGGAAAATGTCTGAATTCCGTTCTAAAAATGTTGATTGTTTTAAAATGCATGTGTTAACATTTGCTGTATTATGTTGAAAAAAAAAATGTTACTTTTATTGTGTAAGCTCTGCAGAGATTGTAGACATTCATTGAGACATCACACCAGGAAGGTAGACTCAAAGACTCCTTTAAACAAGACAGTTTTCACACAGGCACACTCACACACACACACACACACACACACATACACACAAAGACAAAAGCAGGAGTAACTGGAACAAAACGAGCTCACATCACTTTAACATGCTGAGAATGTCAAGACACTCACATTTAAATGCCATTGTTTTTAGAGGACACTTCTCTGTTCCCACGAATTCCTCATGATCAAAAGACGCAGCTCTTTTATGGATGAGATAGATTATACTGTTGGGGAATTTTGAAGCAGCATGCACAAGAAGACAGCATTCAACAATTAACCTCTCAAAACACCCAAGGCAGGCACCACAGTGTGCTATTGTAGCATGTCGAAGACTTTCAGGTGGATTATCAGATCAATCCACACACACACACACACACGCACACTGTACCTCTGCACACACACAGAAAAGTATAAGAATCCTCTTTTATTTGGGATCTCTAGTGCCCCGGTATGAGCGCTAGTCCTCATATTCCCATAGGATGACTGATGGTTTAGACCCAGCGGAGTCGTAGAAGTCATTTTGTGTTGTTGTGTTTCTTTGCCCCAGCCACAGGCAAACAACAGTAAAAACAGTGTAGTAAGCAGCAGCAGCACCAAAGACAGCAGCATATCATCTTCAGCACCAATGGTACCTCATCTCTACTTGGTTTCTCTCACGTTGCTTTTTAAAGCCATCGTTCCATTGTTTCCATCTTTTTTTTTTTTTTTTTTTTTTTTACTTGAGTTCAGTACCCTCCCCTCAATCTGTTTGTTGCATTCCCTCGTTAGTAAGTCCCGCTGTTCTGTACTCCTTCCCTCTCCTTCCCTCTCTCTCGTCCTCACACCTTCTGCCTCTTGGCGTCTGTTTTCAACGCAAACTCTGATGTTGACGACAGCTTTGATGACTTTCAAATTGAGCGACTGGTTGATGCCTGTGTCCGTCTCTCCTGGCTTGTGTTTTACCCAGACCTCCTCTGGACACACACACATATTTGTACACAATGTACAACACTGACAGATAGACAAATGGCTTCCATTTTGCTGTATAACAGCAGACACCTCCATTAAGCTCTCCCAGGTGTCTCCTTTGTGTGTATGACTCTCTCACCTGAGCATTGGCGAGGATTTCTCTTTGAAGCATGGTAGGGTTATTGCTATTTGATTGGAAGTGGGCTTGAAAACTCCAAACTGGCAACACATTTAATGCCATCCTTTTTACAAATTCTTCTTATAAATGTGAAATATAAATAACGAGTATGTCTGGGTGAAACAGGAGCTGGAATGGGCACATAACTGAGAGCTCCCAATTGTACTGAGGATGCAGCCCCTCTGTGTTCTTACATTTCACTGGATTGAGCTCATGTCCCTAATACAGCGGGGATTGAACAAGACTTGCCCCAGGGTTGAAAGATGGCAGCAGGCGCCATGTCAAGAAAATCTCAACTCATTCAATGTGATGCCAAACCTCCCCTCTCACCAGTTAGCTCAGCGGCACAGTCCATTGCATGGCCAGTTGCATTTTGCACACAAGGAAAGAGAGAGGAAAACCGTGGTGATAGCATTGTGGGACCAGCTAGAAGCAATTGATAGGCTATTTAGATCTTGTGATTTAAATGCAGAACAAATGTCAATTAAAGTATAAAGTTACAAATAAGGATAAAAAGATAAAGCCGGCAGTGATTTAGATTATCTTTGAATCAGAATGATCTTGTGGCTTATGAAAGCCCCAGTACGCAAATTTGCATTTGGATTGAATGTAGTTTGATAGATTCTTAATTCATATGGATTTCTCCATGTAAACATGGTCCTCCTGCTTTCTGGAAACAATGGGGCAGTGCTGCTAATATACGCTGGTACAGCAGCCTATTTTAGCTCTGTGCTGGTTAGCCACAAACTGTCAATGAAGGCTCAAGGCCAAAACTAACAAGAGCAAGGAAATTACATCTTGAACTGCTTATAAAAAAATCCAGAGTATTCTTTATATCTTGATAAACTGCTCTTTTCTTGTGTGTAAATCCACTTGAATTTCATATCAAAAGAAGGGGCTGCATTTTCCCATGTGCTAAAGTTGTGGTCACTGGATCTTGTTTCCGATGCTGATGGGGATCAGAAGAGGCCAGAGTGTGTGGCTGGGCGAGCCCGTTGTATTTTGGGTGGTTGGGATGGGTGGATGCTGAGAACGATGTGGTACTTGAAGATCCTTAAATGCTTAGCGATGAGTGTTTTTGTGGCATTTGTGCTGCAAGAGGGGCTAGGTTGAGGAGGGGGAGAGGTAGGTTGCCCCCACCCCCCCCACGCTCCAGTCACCATGTCCATCACACACACTGACACTCACTCATTTGAAAGCACAAAACCCTCCTCCTCAGTCAAGGCCCCACTGCTGAATATGCTATGTCTAGGTGTTTTTGTTTTCATGCATTTTAGAGGACAATACTGTCGGCCACAATGCAGTTGCTCTTTGCTTCTTGATCTAATGAGGGCATGGGGAAGACAGACTGACATTGCGCGCCTATTTTGTCACCCAGTTCCTCCACAGCCTCTGTACCGTAGCTCCTGTGCTTCGCCTGTGTGTGTTGGTGTGCGCACATTTGTCTTTATGTATGTGTAGTCATGGAATGCGTGTGTATTCCCTGGCATCTTCCTCTGTGTCCCCTCATCATCCCCCCGCATGGTAAAGTGTCTCCTACTTCCCCCCAGGAAGCCCAGACAACTGTTGTGCACAACCCAGCTGATGGCACCAAGGTAAGCCGCATCTTTTCCCACCACTAGCCACCAGCCACTACTAATGCTTACAGGTAACCTGTGTGGGATTTTCTCTAAATATATACCGCTGTGAAAATGATTCTGACTATGACCATCAAAGCTAACTTTTAGCTAATATGAGCTTCCTTCCATCAGCATGTTTCATTATTTCCCCTCCTGATTCCCAGAAGGGATTTCACTGGGGGATCAAGCAGATCAGTGCAAGTGCTGGTTGAGGTTTTATTTTTTTTCCCAGGGTCAGAGTGCATCATCATAGCAAATTTCACAGAGGTATATCAAAGAGAAAATCCTACACGTAGCATTTTTATCAGTAGCACATGCACACTAGCATACAGTGCCTTCAGATACTCACCCTAGCTATTACTAAAATAGAAGAGATCGCCACAATGCTTGCAGTGTCAAGTTCGTTTACAAGCTTGCAGAAAACTACTAAATGCGGATGTTCAAAGCTCCAAAGTGTGCAAATGCTGTTGGCACATTCACCAGCACCTCTGGAGGAGCAGTTACCCACAACAGTCACATGTTCTCGAATGTACTCGCACACTTTGTTCACAAGAAGTGGGTTGCTTTGATGTGTGTGGCTCTCTGCGCTGGCCCTCGCTGCTGTCCACGCTGGTTTGTGCTCCTGGGAGGGAGTTGTCCACCCGTCCATCTGTCTGTGTGTCCATGTGGGAAAGTGTCCAAAGTCTCTAAACCCCACCACACGTGCACATTTAAATCTTTTTATTTTTTTTGTCTCGCTATTTCTCTTTTTCTCCTTTTATCTCTGTCTCTTGCTCTACCTCTTTCCACCTCTTCCTGTCCCCCTCTTTGTTTTTCGACCCCTTCTTCTTGGCAGGGCTCCACAGAGAGCTGTAATAACACGGAAGAGGAGGAGATGAAAGGTAGGAAAGGTACTCGTCCAACTTTCACCTACTCTGCATGCTTTCTTCACTTCACTTGATATTTTGACTGGGTACTTAGTCAGGTAGCTAGTGCTTTTGAATTCCAGATTAGAGAAATATGGCTTGACAGATTCCTTTTCTCTGCTTATCAGAGATGACGCATGCCTTTTGGGTGAAAGGTTTCTGTTAGAAACGGTTGTCTGCTCTGTTGCACAAGAAAGTGCTTAGATCCAGTCAGTGAAGAGCTAAAATGGAACACCAGTGAGTGACAGGCAGATGTCTTGGCCTATGAGCACCAAGAGAAAGATGACGATGACTTATTGGCAGCCGGTGGATTACACTAGCACGCAGATGTGGAGTGAATGATATAGCCCTGCTATGTTTTTTGCTGTTGCCGTGAGCACCTGCCGTACAAACTGGAATCAGGGTGGCCTCGTGCAAAGCTAGAATGTTCAAAACAAAAGGTCCCAAAGTTGATCCCACATCACAGCCACTTTGTTCGTTCCATTGAACTGTGCTTGAACAAGACATTGAACTCCTTCAGACTCTCTCATTGCAAGTTTGCAATGGATCCCAGGACCTTGATGGTGGTTTGGATAAAGGTGTATGTATGTGTACTAGCATGCTGTCCTGAGATGGAGGCACTTGCATTTGTAGTCTAGTTTGTATTAGAGAGTTGAAAGGTGTGATGAGCACCTTGAGGATCTGTGGGAGAAAGCAAATAGACTGTGACTGAGAGCAGCTCTGGGTGCAGAACAAGGGCTGTGAGCACGCTGCACCTCTAAAGCTCTCTTAGAACCTCTTTACGTCCAAATCTCTGCAGAGTCATATAGGATCTCTTGAGTTTAGAGAGTTGACACCTGTAAAGCTCATCATTGTTTACTATATGAGGGTCTCTGTGATGCTTTGCGTGTGTACGTGTGTGCATATGTGTGCGTGTGCGTGCATGCGTACACATACATGTATTGCAATCTGACACCACTTAAGCCCCTAATCACTCTTTCTCAGCCCAGGGATGAACCTTGGGGTTTATAAGGGACTGAACTAGGCCAGAGCTAGCTTTACAGAAAGGAGTTAATCCTGTTTCTTCAGACTGCTTTCCCTGGCTTTACCAGCACTAGATCTTATAGTGGATCATCACTGACATGGGATCGCATGTGTTGTGTTCCTGCTCTCTCTCCTTTTTATCTTTCTCATTTGCTATTGAACACAAATGCCCTGGGTTCACAGAAGCACTGCTAGCACCTTCAATCAGAATGCCTCATTCTGAGTCAAAGCACCAACTATAACTAATGCACCACTATAATGTAGAGTTTTGACTTCCCTGTGGCCTATATGCACATGCGCATCACCTCTAAAAATGACTTCTTCAGAAGCAGGGCTGTGCGTGATCTGAGAAGTTTGGTTGCACATTTAGCGTGGCATGAATAGCCAGCAACAAGTAGTTAGCATATATAAAGGAGATGCCACACACTTCCCTTTTCTTTGTCTAGCTTTCATTTGCTGCTTAGACTGTCGTGTAGTATCTGACTTAACTGGCTTTGGCTGCACGCGTGTTTGTATGTTTTGTGTGTGTGTGTGTGTGTGTGTGCGTGTATGGCCATGTACCTGGGCATGTTTTCTACCTGACTCTCCCTCATGATCAAAAGACCAGGGAAGGGACTATTGAAAGGGTCTGTCTGCCTCTGCTGGCATATTTTGGATGAAACTTGGGGGGGATTTTAGATTTTTTTTTTTTTTAATTGATATCCAGGGTCCAAAAAATCAAACTGATTGGCCTGCCACCAGCAGGCCCAAGATATCATAAGTTCTTAGCTGTAGTGTCTCAAATTAATAAAATTAATAAATAAAAAATTACATCCAGGTTGACTTGGACTGATTTCGGGGGACGTCGTGGTCACTGTTGATTTGTTTTATGTGTTAATCCACTGTGTTTTAAAGCGTAGGAATTGTTTGCTGTGATTGTGGTGATTTGCAGTACTAGTCGAAGATTGTGGGAACATGCTCTCAGCCCTTTTGTGTGCCTGTGTCTGTATGTGTATCTGTGCGTGTGTGTGTTTCTTGTGGCGGGGACAGTATCTGCATGCAGTACTACTAGTGCAGACAGTGCAGTGGTAAGCCAGTGCAGTGCAATGGAGGAACAGAGCCAGGCCCCAGCTCCTCACTGCCCACCATCCACCTGTAAGTTGGCTGCAGGTTTAACCATCACAGTTCTCAACTCGCACATTTGTGTTCTTCTCCTTCTTCTTCTTCTTCTTACACCCACTACAGTCCAACATGGACAAATATAAACCTGCTTAGGAATATAAAACCTTCTCCCACAGAAATATACTACATTTTGGTGTTAATCTCCTCCTTGCAAACTCCCTACAGTGGCTCTCCTCTCACCTCTTTTGCTGCCATCTACTGGCACTCAGGCTCCACTACAGGCTGTTACCATTTGCACTTGTGTGTTCAACTGTTTACATATTTCATGTGCTATAAATAACTAAAAATGTTAGTTTGCCATTTATTGTGCAGTATAATAATACCAGTGTTTTAAAAAAAACGTTTTAACCCTTGTATAGCAAAATAGTGCAAACCCTTTCGTATTGATTTTGTGCATCCCTGAACATAGACTAATTGTGTGTGGCATCTCCACTCAGCTAAACTAAAGCTAATAATTTGACTTTATTGGGATAACTTACATACTTGCCTGCAGCTGCCCCACAGCAGGAGGCTGCCAGCGGCCCCCATGGCCCCGTAGCTGGGACTAGCTCAGCTCCGAGCTCCTGTCCTGAACCAGAACCCCCTCTGCCAGCCTCAGCAGGCAGCAGTAACCTGCAGCAGAGTAAGTGCTTGTCAGCTTGTACAGTGCTTGTACAATGGCTCCCAGAGCAGTGCTCACACTGTCTAAAAATTGATCTTCCTTGTAACTTTTCCTTCAACTTGTCAGCAGAAGGCTGTGAGGGAGTTGAAGAAAATATTTGAAAAAAAAGAAGAAAAAAAAAACAAGTCTATTTTGAGCTTTCTTTTTGGTCTTTATTTAGATTATATGAACACAGTGTTACATTCAGGCATGGCAGATGTCCTAGCTGGCTTTTCTGGGTTGACATGCTTTATTGGGCCAGTTTCTGTATGTTGAGACTAACATAAACCATAGCATACACATAAATAAACACCCATTAAAAAGCCAGGTGGGTGCTGGTCTGTGCTGGTTCATTCTTCTCCCAGGATAATGAACTGTTGTACAATCAGAGTGTGTGCATACTGTTTGTACATATTTGTCGTGTGGTGCACTTCTAGTATGCAAGATGTGTGAACTTTTCTTGACTTTGATACCTTGTTCTGTTCATTTCTGGTCTGTGCGTGTGCTGGTGTGGATTTTCCTTCAGATGCAGTGCTTAGCCTATTTATGACAGTGCTTTACCACTATTTTTAAAGTATACCATGCTGGGTTTTTTGCACTTGATTAATTCATTTATTTTTAATTCAAGCACTGGTAGTGGTAAACCCACTTTAAAATTCTCTGATGCTCCGGCTCAGATTTGTGCCCCAATGTCGAAGTCATGTTTTACTTAAGTGCAGAAACCGCTCTGCTCTTTAGGGACTATTTTCTGGTCGAGACTGGAATTCTGTTGTGTGCATTTCCCAGTGCAGTGGTGTGTTCATGTGCTGACCATGAATCTGAAAAAGCGAAATTCATATTTTGTAGTTAGACAAACTGCCATTACTTCATCAAAGCATCCAAACCCACATCATCTTTTTCACCATGCCCAAGTTTGCTTATCATTTGCCTCCTGAGTTTTGATTTTACAACCATGAACACACCAGAAGACATTCCACTTTTGATTAGATGGTCAGTACTAATGTAAAGTGTATGTGAACGGTAGTGAATAAGCTTCAACATGCAAAAGAATTGTTAGAGTCTTTTCATTTGCTTTCAGTTGCAGTGGATTGTGAGTTTGTGTGTGCGACTGCAGTCAAAGATGCCTGGAGGTGTAAGCGTCTGTTCAGTAAAGTTGTCTGGATTGAAGTTTATGTATTAAAGTTCTTTGTTAGAGACATTTTAGGATCCAGTGGCAGAAGGTTTTGAAGAGTTTCTCTGGCAAGAAAGAAATACCTGTGATACTGTGCGTATATTTGTATACCATCAAGACACTGATGTATATTTTACAGCCGGTCTCACAGTGTTACCAGCAGATGCAGAGCATGTCAGAGGTTTTGACCAAGCTGTCTAAAGCCATATAAGTAGTAAATTAGTCTAAAGCATGGGGAGTGGGCTGTGCATGTTCAGCGTCCATTTCTAAATGACTTGACTCTTTAAGCTGATCTGTTTGTCTTCCCCCACCCTGTCTCTTTCTCTCCACGTCTCTCTGTGTCTCTGTGCTTTCAGCTCGTAAACAAGAGATTATAAAGATTACAGAGCAGTTGATCGAAGCCATCAACAACGGGGATTTTGAGGCTTACACGTAAGTTGGCGTGCATGGCCTCAGCAATAAACTCAGTGTTTGTTTATGGTGAAACAGCCACATTATCTCTTAACTGCCTTGTTTTAGCCTCATTTGGTTCGTTTATAAAGACCTACCCTCATCTATATTGCAAGAAAGTGCTTTCTCCATACGATAATTAATTCCTTGTAATGGAGGAAATTCATCTCTTAAGCTTGATGCTTGAACTTGACACACACTTTGACCTTTGACCTCTCCAACACTTTGTTAGACATGTCAGTTGTACAGCTGGTTAGCTTGGGCGCTGAGAGCATCTCTGCAGCAGTTGGCTCTCTTCACGCTCCGCTGCAGGATAATGTCCTGAGCTGTGTGGCTAAAACAGAACAGCAAAGTCCATTTGTGGCTGTGCTCTTCCCTGACAGGAGAATCTGTGACCCCGGCCTGACTTCTTTTGAGCCAGAGGCCCTCGGAAACCTGGTGGAGGGCATGGATTTTCACAAGTTCTACTTTGAAAACTGTAAGCAACTTACGGTCTTGTGCAAGTTGAACAAAAACACATTTCAATGAAACCCTGGACCTTAAAAATGACAAATGACATGTAGTAGAAAGGAGCATCCCATTGTAGATTCACTCTACTTACCCAAATGTCATCCTGGTGTTAAGAATGCACTCATCTTTGCCCAGGAAGTGATGAACATTTATTGAAATAGAAAATTCTCCTTATAGTGTTTCATCTACAGCAAATTGGACTCACTTGCATTACGTCTTGATTCTTTCATTCCTTTCATCACAGTTTTCTGAGATGATTTCTGCATGTTACATAAATTCAGATCATTTTCTAATAATTACCTCCGATTGAGTTTGGAGCCACCAACATGCAAAGTTAACTTATTCTGTATTCACAAATTTGTTTACTTAGCCAAACATTGAGAACTGACAAATCAAATTTCAAAGGGAAACTAAAAATAACTATGATCCAGTTGACTGTTCAGCTGCAGAACTGAATCAGCACATATTCCCTCCCTCACAGTGTTGAGTAAAAACAGCAAGCCGGTGCACACCACCATCCTCAACCCCCACGTGCATCTTATCGGCGAGGACGCCGCCTGCATCGCCTACATCCGGCTGACGCAGTACATCGACAGCCAGGGACGGCCGCGCTCCTGCCAGTCGGAGGAGACGCGCGTGTGGCACCGCCGCGATGCCAAATGGCTCAATGTGCACTTCCACTGCTCAGGAGCACCAGCTGCACCTCTGCAGTGAACCGCAAACCCAGGCCCAGGTAACTGCAGACATATGCTGTGTGTGAGACTGTTAGCTCAGATTACATGGATCTGCTGAGGATTTGTGCTGTATAACGTTTTTAAAGCTACAACATACATCTTTTTGCCCAGCTGAGTGTACTGCATGTCCTGCCCTTTTACCCCACACTTGTCACTCATCTTGATAAGCTGTCTACCTTGAAATGTCACCTAGCCTGGAGTTTAGGCCACACTGAGCTGGGTGCATTTAAAAATGCATCCTTTTTTTCTGTCCATGCTAAGCTGTCATTTTCCACCTGCAAAAATAGGGTTTTGGAAAATGCTGTCCATAGTATTTAAATTTGAAAACGCTGGACTGGCTTTGTAGCTGTACTGAACAGAAGTAGAATAATAAAAAAAAAGAGTATAAATAGAAAGACATAAAAATAGAAACCTTGGCAGCATAATAATGATAATGATAATAATGATGATAATAATATAATAACAATGATACGGTACTGTAATAATACAATAATATGATGCAATATATAAAAATGAAATAGAATTGTTTTTATTTGGATTTCTCACTGCTTCATATTGATAGCCACAAAGCAGCTCACGGCTTGCCAGACCCGTACAACACATTCCAATACCAAAATGGGAAATGTCCAGAACTGTCCCGACCATCACTGAAAGGCCGGTTTGAGCCAAACAAGAGGGATTTAGGCTCACAGGTTCACAGCCTCTCTGTGTCCTGTTTATTTATTGTTGTATAAAGATGCACGTGGCATTAAAGACAGCTGGATCACTAACGGTTGTGTTCTCCCTTTCTCAGCTTTGCCTGAATTCTAAAGCTGTTTGGAGCATTTATTCTCCGTGGTCGGATTGGTGCCTGGAGCCTGGCCGGGAAGAGGCCGCTTGGAAAGTTGTAAAAACACACAAAGGGGGAAATATATTACAATTTAAAAAAAAAAGCAAAACAAAACAAAAGCATATTTCAAAAGCCGACCGACTGACCGACCACACCGACCAACACCAATCCAGTCCAACCCTAGCTAGATGTTGGGGCCGGCTGACCGCAGTAGCCCCGCCCCTTCCTGCAGATGGTGCATGCTTCTGATGGCTACACAGGGGTGATGCTGTCTTGGTCCTTTTCTCCCCATGGCCTTTGTCTCCCCGTCTTTGTTTTGCCCGCTGTTTGGAAAAGTATTAACATTATAAAAAAAAAAAATTTAAAAAAGAAACACAAAAAAAGGTATGAAGGAACGTTACACTTCACACACATAATGAATAGGATTGGATTGGGGCGTTAACTATAATATGAAGAAAAATGTGATTTTTTTTTTTGTTTTCTGTTCTTCAGAGAACAGCGGAGCACATACTTAAATGATAGAAGTATTGTGTTTGTTTCTTTATAAAATAACAGGTGTATAGGTTTGGTTTTGAGAGGGTGGGGGGTGGGCTGGTGTGGAATTTGTGAAGAGCAACTATAATCATCACCTAATATCAGAATGAAATGCACCAAAGGAGAGGGACAGGTGTTGTGATGTTACTGAAGGGACCTTTTTTTTTCTTTGTCTTTTATTTTTTAAGTAGTCTGATGTGTTATTGTTAAGCTCTTTATTTTTATCTCCTGAATTGTGTGTATTTTAAAGTATTTTGTGTTCAAAAGCGATCATTTTTAAAAACAAACGGGGACTTTATTTAATAGTTTAGATATTTATATAGGAGAAAAGGGGATAGATGCTTTACTTTCAGGGTTTAAGGAAGGGAGTTTTGCGTGAGTGTGTGGTTGTAAGGCTCCATGCTTTTTTCCCCCCTAGGAGGTCCCAAGGTGTAAATACAAACAGACACATATATATTATATATATTCACACACACACATGCACAAACACTCACACTCAAGGTCCCTGTGCTTCAGCCCTCGGGTTGAGCCTCTCTTGAGCTTTAGACCACGTCCAGACCAGCCCACCCTGAAGTTGCAGAAGGCCTCCACCCATCTGTCCCGCCTCAGTGCTCCGAGTTGAGCACCAGAGGGCGCTGTCAGCTAACCAACGCCTTTCGCT